>MVAI01000011.1:0-139214 GCA_014825565.1 Phaffia tasmanica | reverse complement strand
CAAAAAAAAAAAAAAAAACAAAAAAAAAAAACGTACGGTATAGCTTGAACACTGGTACTAAACCTGACCAGATCAAACTTCCAACTGTCGGCATTGTCACTGAGAAAAGTAGAAGTGTGTATGAATATGAGGATGGTCGTTGAGGAGTGAAAGAAAGAGTCAAGTGCTCAAACGAAATCCTGATCGGATGCAGCTACCCTCGGTAGATCCGGACCGGAGAACGCCGTGGGGGCGGTCTGAATTTTTTGATCAATGACTCGTTTATTTATTCGATCTTCTCGTTTACCCTTCCCCTATCTTTCACTTCTCTCTATCTGTTCGGATAAACGCACGCATTCGTATTCATACGAGCACATGCACAAACACATATGCACACATACACTGTCTCTCTCTCTAACTATCTATCTATCACTCAGAAAAGTATACAGCATACGCTGAGAGTTTCTAGCAATATCGAACAGAGATAAACTGGTAGAAGAAGGAGAGGATGAATGAACGAATTTGTCTAGAGGTCTCGTCCCTTGACAAAGGTGTTCACCAAGGTTCCAAACGATTGTCCTTGGTAATGGCCGACCACCTTGTCCTCCTCGGTCACCGGAAGTTCTCCCTTTCCGCCGGCGACGCTGCAGGATAGGAAGGAGGGAAAAAACAACATGAAGAACACTCGGTCTGTTAGCTTGGACGTCTTTTATGAAGAACAAGTGGTAGAGAACCAGAAGTCGAAGGAAAAAGATAGAAATAGAAGAAAAAATTAATTTTAAAAAAAAAAAGAAAGAAAAAAAGAAGGGATAAGACTGACTATCCAGCTCCGTAAGCGCTTCCACCGGTAACCTTGTCGCTAATGGATAGCTCCGGTCGGGCAAATCCGATGGGAACATAGATGATTCCGTGGTGTGCAAAGAACGGGATGGTGGTCTGTGTGGGTGGGTAGGTGAGGTGACGAAAAGAAACCGAGCGGTGAGCTAACTCTGTCGAGACGTGTTCCACGATGGATATACTCGAAAGTCCACATACCAAAGCGGTGGTCTCCTGACCTCCGTGACTGCTGGCAGTTCCGAAGAAGACTCCGGCGAATTTCTGTTTGTTTATTTTTTTGATTCCATTCGAGAAACCACCATTCAGATCTTGTTCATAAGGATGGCCAAGCATCGAAAAGGCGATTTCATGGAACCGTCGAGAGAAGAAGAAACTCACGCCAACAAGAGATCCAGAAGCCCAAAGCCCACCTGTGGGAATGGAAGAAGATAAGAATGAAGGTTAGATCTCATGTCGCCTACTCGGGTGCTCGATCCTGTCGACTAACCGGTTGTATCAAAGAACGCGGACACCGCTGCTGGAGCTCGGCCATATCTTCAATGAGGAATCGCAGAACAGACGATGCATTAGACTAGCCAAAGAAGCATTGCTGGTAAGACCGAAGAAAAGGGCCAGGACGGAGACGTACCGGGTACCGAAACCAAAGAGGAAGCCGTCAAACTACCGGGATTTTTTTGTGGTCACCACCACCAAACGATCAGCCCTTGGTAATCATGTCCCAGAAAAGGTACCACGACAAGAGAAAAAGTTACCTTTGGGAGGTCTGCGGCAGTGAGCACAGGAAGGTCCAACTTGGGGCCAGCGTACATTTTCTCTCGGACCTCGTCAGAGAGAATCTCCTTGAACTGGAACACCTCGACTTCTGCTCCAGATTCCTTGAGACCAGCGACAACCGACTCGGAGAGCTTTCGAACGGATCAGAGATCAGAAATGGAAGTCAGTAACAAAACGAAACACCGATCGTGATTGGCGATGGCGGACAGAGAAGAGAAGAGCAGGAACGAACGGTAGTGGTGTGTCCATAGCTAGGAGCGAAAGAAGAGATGAAAACAGGAAGAGGAAGAGAGAGAGAGAGAGAGAGAGAGAGAAAAGAAACACTAGGTCAGTGATCTGTCGATTCAAAGAAAAGGCGCAAGCAAACATATGTACAGGGTATAGATGACAACAGCGATTTTGGCAACCATGATGTTTCTTTTTTCTTTTTCTTTTTTCTTTTTTTTTAAAAACAAGGATTCGATTTCTTTTTCTTTAAAAGAAGACAGAGAGAGGTTCAGAGACCAAGAGATGGAGATGATTTGTGTAAAAGAAACCAAGAGAGATGAGCTCAACCTTTCAGCCTTTTTATACTCTAGTTCTCCTTGAGAAGGAACAAGGTATGGGAGGAATGTATAAGCGGCGTGGTTGCTTATGTAATCGGCCATTGCGAAAGATTCCCTCATTTCCTTCCATCGCTTAGTTTCTTTTCTCATCCTCTTTTCTCGTTTCTCTTCTTCTTCTTTTGCTTCTCTGTGACCTGGTGGGAACATCTAGCATGAGCGTTAGCTCTTTGTGTCAAGGCGGGATCAACCGATGATATCTGCAGAGGCGGCCGTCGATTGGATACAAAGACAGAACAAATGAAAGAGTGACAACATAAATGTTCACACAAGAGAAATAAATAGGTAGACACCGATTTTACTAGACTCAAACGAATACAAGACTAAAAAACAAGAATGAAAAAATGAAATAAAAATCAAAAGAGAAGAACACAGGGGTTTCTCTCTTATTGTGGACTTAGGCCATCACGGCGATGGCGCCGACAAGTCCCGCAGCGACACAGACGACAAGTCCGGTGCCAGGTCCAGCGATGGTTGCTCTCGAGCCTGAAGAGGCAGCGGAAGTAGCGGAAGAGGCAGCGGAGGAAACGGCAGCGGCAGCGGAACTGGTGGCAGCTCCCGCAGAAGAGGTCACTGCACCCGCTTCAGAGGTTGCGGCAGAAGAGGCGGAAGCGACCACACCAGTGGATGATGCCTTGCTTGAAGCCTCACTAGCGGCCGAGGATACAGCGGCCGTACCTGAACTATAGACGGAGGAAAGAGCACTGTATACGAATTCGACAATGTCAAGAAAGAAAGAAAGAGGGAGAGAGGCACAAGCGATTAGCGATAGCTCGACGCTTCTTGCTACTCATGCGAATTCTATACAATCAAGGAAATAAGAATGATGTTGACGATGACCCACCTCTCGTATGCACTACTAGCATCCTCTCCAGCACTACTTGCTTGCGCAGCAACACTGCTAGCAACTTCAGTAGCGGTCGAGACGACACTAGAGACATCGCCAGTGACTGAAGCAACAACACTGGAAACGTCACCTCCGGCGGCGGAAGTGGCCGAGGCAAGGATCGAAGTAATGTCCACTCGCTCTTCTAGCTTTCGATCTTTTTTTTTTTTTTTTTTTTTTTAGAAAAAAGAAGACAAACAGATCGTTGTCAGTCCAGGGATATACTATAGGGACATGGCAGCGGAGAGAAATCCATAGGCAGGATATATATAACTACCTTTGAGGTCGTTCACGGGAGAAGCAGAAGCAAGGCCACCAAAGACGGCGAGGAGAGGGAGAGCAGCAGCAGCAGTGAATCGCATGGTGTGTTTCGTTTTGGTTGGTTTAAAAAAGAGTCAAGGGACGAAAGGAAAGCGAACAAGAAAAGGCGAGAAGGACAGAGATGGGAAATAGAGAGAAGATACACTAAGAAAAGAGTTGGAAACGTAAATGACCTCCTTCTTAAAGGAAAAACGTCCTAGAGATGGTGACTGCCAAAAAGTAGGTTATAGTGCCATCATCAGTGACGTCTTGGGTTATTGCTGCGCCGGAAAGAGTGTAAATGTTTAAATGATCAAGAAGACGAGTTCTTCAAAGACGAGTTCTTCAAATGAATTGTGCAAGCTAGCACGTATTGTAATGAGTTCTCTCGTGTACGTATGAATGATACATGCACACAGCACATACATTGAACATACACAGCCTATACACAGCATACGTTCATGGTTATACATCCACAGCATACGTTCACAGCACATCTTCCTAGTCTACCCGCGCCCAAAGAGTGATCTAACTAATCGACCTAAACCTTCAGGCCGCGGTTCATCCGATCGACCATAGGATTCATTCCGAGTAGTTCTTGCCGGCATATGTTCTTCTCCGATTGACCAACCTTCGAATAACCTTTCCAAGCCGCCGGCCGCATCGGACACGGTCCCACTCCCGCCTGGATTCTCTCGACGGGAAGGTGAAGGAAACACTCTAGGAGCTCGGTTGAACCCTAACCATGTCGTGTCCTCTTCTTCGTCATCTTCTTCGCCTTCGTCCTCGTCGTCCGAAATCTCTCCATCAGAACCTTTCAATGCTCCGCCATCGGAGGGAGTAGAATCAAACGCTGACTTTTTCAGCACAAAGACTGAACCGCGTCCTTGTCTTTTCGACCTCTTCTTCTTCTTGCTCTTTTCTTTCTCATCACCCTTGACCCTGTCGACGTCCATACTTGTTCCTTTATCGGGATGAGAAGGAGATGACGTAGGTTGCCAATCCATCAGACCCCCATCGATATCTGTCCATTCGTTGGCTTTGTGAGAAGAGGAAGAAAACGGGTCGGTACCGGCTCCGGCTCTGGCTCCAGGACCACCGAAAGAAGCAGCCGAGGCAGGCCAAGCGGGAAACGAACCCGAACCAAAGAGGGGATGGTGAGGTCTTCCGAAAACGTCAACCGAAGATGAACCACCGGATATCGGGCCCAATGTTGACTGTATCTTTGGATCGATGCTGAACTTGGGGTTGGTATTAGAATCGGATGAATCCGAGCGCTGATGTTTTCGGAGAGAGCCAGACGAAGGCTCCGTCCGAGTGAGATGGATAGGCCGAGGAGGTAGGACGGGAGGCACGTTCACCATGTAAATGAAGAATGAAAGAACCTAAAACATACAGAGTTGTTAGATTATGAACACAAACCAATGAGATCAGGCGTTGCAGAGGCAATCGTATGAGAGAAGAAATCAACATCAACATCAACATCAACATCAAGAAAACGAACCAAGAGCTCAACGACGAGATGGAACCCCATCCAACATTTTGCGATCTGAACTGCTCGTTCAGTAGGACGAACATCACCGGTCTCTTTCGTAGCAATGTCGACAATGATGCCACTAATGATCCGTATTGGGTACAGTCCCAACATTGTTTCCTGTCAGAATCCAGAAAGTCAACCTCAAACTGTTTAGTCCGCTGAAGACTGACAAAGTACAAGAAGCAGAAGGAAGAATGGAAAGAAGGAAGGAAGGAAAATGACTAACAACCCATCTTTTTCTCCTTAGACGACCACCTGGTGTGAGCCCTGTGGGACCAACGATCGATTGTGCCTTGACAAGATCTTTCCAGATCGGATCCCATGCTATCCACAGAATCGACAGAACCGCGCCAGCAGAGACCTTGAACGACGGAAGGTCAACCGGAACAACAGCTCTCAATTGGATAGCCTGACGGATGGTCGGTGAGATGACTGTTAAGAAAGACCCCTCCCAAAAATGCAAAACCGAGAGCAAAGGTATGAGACGGGATTGTGCATATCAAACAAGAGAAAGAAAGACGAAAGAAACTGTCAAGCAACATACAGGCGGACGAAATGACTAGATTCACACCCGCGCTCGTTAGCCAGAGGATCCGTTTGAGCTCCCAAATCATTTTGATAGCAAACGAAGGGCCTCCTGATCGGTTCAAATTGAATGGGGTTGGAGCCTCGGCTGTGGCTGAAGAAGAGGGACTATGTCTGGAAGTTCTTAAGGGAGGAACCGTCGAGGTGTTGACGAGAAACCCATTAAGCGCCGAGGTCTTTGCTCTACAGGAGAATGTTTGAACCATAAAGATCAAGAACGTCGATCATCAAACCAGTCAGTCCAAAGTAATCAAGCTTGAAGATAAAAAAAAATAGAGAAAGATTTAACGATGATCCCAACCTATAATCGCCTTTTCTGATCTCTTCTTCCGCGATTGGTTCGCATCGGTCACAAACCGGCGGATACCTCTCGTACAACCTCTTTTCGTACGCTGGAAGTGCGCTGAGAAGATCTACATAGCCAGGGTCGGTCTCTTCAGGTAGATAGTTTGCGAGCAAGTTGATGACAATCATGTGATTTGTGGTGCACGAACTGCAGAAGGGAGATTTCGAAGAGAGTGCCGGAAGTGGGAGGGTCGTCGACGGATAGGTCGCTGTGGAAGAAAACATTTGATTAAACATGTCTCTAAAAGAAGAGAAACCATGACTTTGAGCAACATGACGCGATGCCAACCTCTTTTTTGAAAGGAACTCGTGTTAAGTGAAGGATCCTGCATCTGAGAATGAAAAGACAAGGTCTCTCCGTTCTATAATCCATGGCAAGAAGGAAAAGAAAAGAAAAGACGAAAGACGAAAGAGATATATAAAAAAAATAAAAAAAATAAGCCACCTGCAGGTTAAGTGAATGAAACAGAGTAAACACGACACTAAGAACATTAAACAAAAACTAACTTCATCCCATCCATTCCAACAACCACAACGTTCACATATCCACTTGAACCCTGCTTGATGATAACCAGTTGAAGGTGCAAGCTGAACGACTCTTGATGGACTCGACTTTGGCCGAGGTGGAACGGAATCTGAAGAAGGAAACACCGTAGTCTGAAGGCAGAAATGACACTGAAGCGAACAAGACTGGACTTTGTTCACTGTTTCACTCCTACCGAAAAGCATCTTTATCTATCCAACAAACAAGCGCCTTGACCAGACTGAACCGTTTAAACAAATAAGAACGAGAAAACCAAAGTAGAACTGTACATCTTTCGTTCAACCATGTTTTCCATCAAGTTGATGACGCCGGCTTATGTAATCACTTTACCCTCGGTCACGTGACTCTCATCGTAACCACCGTACATCTAAAGGTTTTCATCCCCACCGGTTTTCTTCCAGCTCCTTCTCACCTTTAACCATCAACCATCAAGCTCCAACCGATCCCACCTTGATCATCCATCGAATCTTTGTCTTGTTCTTTTTCATTGGTGGTGACCTCCTTCTTCTCTTTTCTTCTTCTTCTTCTTATTCTGCTCCTTCTTTTGTTTTCCAAGAGTGAAAATAAAACAAACAAGACAAAAAAAAAGGAATATCTTTACATACTGCATCCTTGGTTCTCATCCAAGTCACATCTTTCCGTTTCCGGAGATACAAAAATTCATCTCACGCACACACACTCACACACACACATACGTATACGCACATACAAAAACACACATATACACATACACACAAAGGAAGCTCAGACTCACCTTTCTCTGTCTACTCTATTTTTCCTTTTGTTTCTGTCTGTCTGTCTGTGTCGCGAGAGAGAGTGAACGACGCTTAACCCATACACATCAAAGAGAGTTCGTTAGAGAAACAACCACACAAAAATCCCTTCTTTTTCTTTTTCTTGGTCATGTCTTTTCACTACGGTGGTCAACCTGCCTCGTATCCGTCTACCTCTTATGCTGTTCCTCCTCCTTCGTCGATTCAGTCTACCTATCAGCAACAGCCTTCGTATTCTTCTGCTGGTCAGCCTTACTATGGTGCCTATCAAGCTCCTCCACCGCCGCCGCCGATGTCGGCCCAGGAGGCTTTCCGGGTCTTTTATCGAAGTCATCTGGGAATTCTAACAGTCAATTCGCGTCCGATCATCAACCAACTCACCCAGTTGGCTTATGAGCAACAAGCTAACTTTGCCAATGCCATGGTTATCGCCGAAGAGCTCGTCAAAAGAATCAGCGAGGTAAGACCTTCTTTTCCTTTTTCTTGTTCTTTTTTTTTTTTTTTTTCTCTTTCTTTTTTCTTCTTTTTGTTTTCTCTCTTTCGTCTGAGACACAGTCAAGAATGCGCGTGTAGAACGAGCGACCGTCGGTTTTGCCCACATACATGGTTGTCTCTGTTCTCTTTCTTGTTTCTCCTTCTCTCTGTCGGACTCTAACGTGCAATAAGGAGAAAGAGAAAGAGATAAATTCAAAGGCGAAGAAACGAAAGAATGGATTCATCAACTAACTCTAACTTTCAATCTTCCATGGCTCTCCATTGTTTCTTGATTGGATCTCTCATCAGGCTCCACCACATCAGAAACTTCCTCCGTTCTTTCTTTTGGATTCAATCTCGAAAAACTTTCCGACCCCCTACGCTACACTCTTTCTCAGGTACCTTTCATCCCTCTTTGCTTCCACCTATGCCTCTGTCGATGGATCCACGAAATCCAAGATGGAAGAAATGCTTCGGACCTGGCGAACAGGTGGTCCTGGAGGATCGGCTGTGTTTGGTCTCGAGGTTCAAGAGGAGATTGAGATGAGAATCTGGGGACGAGATTATGTGACTAGGATGCATCAACAGGTTCGTCGCTCGCGTTTCTTTCCTCTTTTCTCAAAAAGTCAATCCATCAGCTAACGTTTCTGTCTGCAATGTCTTGACCATTCACAGACCCCATACCAGACCCCTCAATACAACTATCCAGCACAACCACCACCACCTCCACAGATGACCCCTACGTATAGCTCACCTCCAGTGCTCACCCGACAAACTCTCCTAATCACATTACAACAGGTTCTCACCAGGCGATACCGAGCTGCCGCATTGTCACCTATGGATGAGAACATCCGTCGTCATATTGATATCTTGAAGCAACTTCAACAGCTCGTTGAAACGAGCAACGTCTCCGAAACCGACCTTCGAGCGATCGAGACTCAGCTTCGAGAGATCGACGCTTCCACATCCGCACCCCCTCCTCCTCCCGTTGTCCCTTCGTCATCGGTCGTTATTTCAACGCCTGTCCCGAATCAGATGCCGACAGGAATACCTCCTCCCACACTCGCTTCGTCGCCTCCCTATACAGCCCCATCCAGTTCTACATCCTTTACGCCTCCGCCTCCGTCCGTTCCTGTGCCCGCCTTGGCCGTTCCGGCCGTGCCTGCTCAGGTCTTTCAGCCGATAGCCCACTCCCCTTTGCCGCCTTCGATAAATGCCCCCAGAACGGGCACGCCCTCGTCTCTGGGTGCAGATCTGTTGAGCTTGATGGCGAGTGTTCTCAAGCCAAGAGAGACTTCGAATTCACCTCAAGTACCCAAGAAGGAGATTGTGTCCGAAGTGCAGCCGGTAGAGGAAGCAGAACAACAAGAGGATCGAGGCGAGGATAAGGAGAATGAGCCGGATGAGTATGAAATGTCGATTTTAGGATTGAACGTGAGATTGGACAATTTGAACTTGAAAAGGTAAGTTTAACTTGTATCAAACTCTTTGTTGCGGCTGTGACAAAGATCTGACGCTTGAAACGGTTCGTTGACCTAAACTTTCAACAGCGAGAACCCAAATATATCTAGTCTGCTCTCTGCTCAACTCCCCTTGCAATGCCGACAATGTGGACTCCGAGCACCGGCAACGGCCAAAGGCAAAGCCAAGTTGGATTTGCATCTCGATTGGCACTTTAGGCAGAACAAACGGACGAGAGAAAGTGAAGGCAGAGGTAACAGTCGGGCTTGGTTTGTTGATGCCAAGGTTTGTTGATTTTTCTTTTGAGTTCTTGTCGTTGGGTTTTGTCCAGAACAGAAGAGCTGAACGTTTCTTCTTTGGTATTGGCTTGGGGTCCTGGTCATGTTTTCTTTCTTTATTCGATCTGATTCGAATATAGGACTGGGTGAATGACTTTACACCTTCGCCCGATTCAATCCCGCCTACTGGCTTACATCCTACCGAACCAGCTCAAGAATCCTCATCTTCAGGTGGACTGTCGGCCTCCGCTCGACAAGCCCTACTGAAAAAGTTCGTTGTTCAGCCATCGAATCCGGAAGTGGCATCAAGACCTTGTCCGATTTGCAAAGAAGCTTTCAAGGGCGAGTTTTCAGAGGACGAGGAGGAGTGGCTCTGGTTCAATGCGGTCGAAGAAGATGGAGTGGTACGTGTACTTTTCTATCCATACAAATTATCTCCGACACCCAAATAAAGATACAGCCCGACTAATTTCATTTGTTTATCTGGGTTTTTTTTTTCACCCTCAGATATTCCATGCTACCTGTCGACACGACTCTGTCCATTCGAACGCGCTCACCACCCGACTTCTTTCTACCGCAAACGGTGGTCTGGGTTCTGCCAACCGGCTTTCCTCGTTGACACCTCCACCGATGTCACCTATCGCCGACAGAGTTGCCGAGGCCGAGCAAGGCTCAAAGGCTTCTACTCAACCAGCCACCTCGTTGTCGAACGTGGCGAAGCTCTTGGCTTCAGTGAAACCCGAGCCGCAAGGGAACGATGTGTTATCTGCTCCTTCAGCAGGATCGATTGCTAAACCAGAGGCCCAATTGCCAGTATCCACACTAGCGACCCCTTTGTCGTCCGAACCCATCCCAACCAGTCACCAAGCCGTCGAGTCCTTACCGGAAGCTTCTCCGATACAAACTTCCGAGTCGGTCGCTCTGGACACCGATAGTGGGATTCTGGGAAAGAGGAAACTGGAGGCGAACGCTTCCGATCCTTCGACTGGACAAGTTGTCCAGGATGAAGCACTAAGGTCTGACTCAAACGGAATTGACGAGGGGAGTTTGAAAAAACCTCGGTTGGAAGAAGAGATTGAAAAGCCGAGTATGATCGTGTCTGGGGAGGCTTAGCATTTTCTCTTTCCCTTTCCTTTCTTCTGGTTTCGTCTTTTCTTCTTCCTTCCTTCTTGCCATGCCACCATTCTCTTTCTCAGATCAACTCTGTTCGGTTTATTAAAGATGAATAATACATTCATCATGTTCTATGACATACCTACACATATATACACTGCATTATTCTTTTACTCTTTCTCTCTCTCTCTCTCTCTCTCTCTCTCTCTCTCTCTTTTACATCTTTGTCACCATCACATTTTGTTTCTCTTTCGTCTAAATCGCATCTTGTTTCGGTCCTGTTGATGTATATGACACTTCCAAAACCAATTCGAATCAGGTAAAGCAGAGATGAACGGATAAGAGCGATACAGAAAACACGTGATCAAACATCAACTAAACCATCTTTCAATGCGATCATCTTTCTAAAGGGACGACAATGAGCGCTCACTTATGATACTACCAAAGATAAACCCATCAGGCCTACCTGTTCTCCTCTCGAGTCTCTTAGCCCTAGCAATCTATGTAATCTATCTCCCTCCGGAGTATCTCTTTCTCCACCCATCTTTCTTTTGGAGTTTGAGCAAGAGACTTGAAGATTGGAAGGACGATCCGGTTTTCAACTATGTGCGTGTTGGCCCAATTATCAAAAGCTTATACTCTCAGGTAGTACTGTATTTCTCATGTTCGGTCCACTCCCTTCGGCTGGATGGATATTAGACCGGCGCCTATACGCCATATCGTACGAAGCATGTGGATTATAACGTTCCCGGTGGATGTCAACTAACTCAGATAACAATAGTGAGGCTTCTTCTTTCATCTCGAACCTTGCTACCTTACTGACTCGCTCAGCTTGGACGGTATGTTTGTGGGGGATTCTTCTTGGGCTGTAGTTGCAGCGACATACATCCCGGTGTATGGACATAATACTCGTTGTGTATCGTTCGATAGAACTAAACTGATTGTGTGTATGTGTGTATACTTTTTGGACGACAGATCCTACGACAAGAGGGCATGGTTTGATCCAAAAAACTCTAGATAAAGTGATCGCTGCTTCGGATTCCATTCAAGATCCGACACTCTTTTTTATCAAGGACTATAAGCTTGAGCTTGAAGAAGGTGAACGATGGGGCGACTTGACCGCGTATGGTAGGACAGAGTGCGCTCACCTGGTTCAGCTTCAGCTTCAGCTTCAACCTCAAACTTACTTGGACGGAAAGCTCATACCGCTCTGTGGACCTTATTTTTGGTCTCTGGGCTATCTATCGTTTTCAGGGCGTATGACGCTGGGAGATTTTATGGAAACCGATACAAAACATTCGCTAACGAAATCGCAGACTCCACATTCATACGCTCTTCTGGTTCAAGACGAACGACCGAGAGCGGTCGATATTTTTCCAAGGCTCGTCATACCACCTATTGATGCGCATGTAGCTTATAATACTGGCAACTAACAACTCCTTTTACTTTCGAAACATCAGGGTTATCACGGCACTAATCGACTTCCATCGATAGATTTAGTGATGGAGAAGGGAATTGTAACGCTTTCTTTGTCTGTTTGTGTCTCCATTGTGGTTATGAAACTGATTCTTCCGTTTTGACATCTTTCAAGGGAATGAATAATTCGCTTTCAGTGTCCACCTGCGCTGCAGAGGATGATAGCATAGATGTGAGTATTTTTCTCCTTCTTTCTCACTTCACGACAGTAAACTGGGGTGGCAACATCATTCTGAGTGGCTTCTGTGGACGATGCTTTCACAGCTCCCGGGAAACACCATACCCACCGCTTGGATCAACTCCAAAGGCTTACCAATCGCCTCCAGGCTCAACTCACTAATCCCAGGAGCTGATCTAACACCTTTTGACACTTTGGCGTAAGCTTTTCTCCCGTCGCTTGTTCTTCCTACTTTTTCCTTTCTCTTTCTCGAACTTTGACTAACGGACTTTCTGGGCAAATTAGTCTGATGAGCCTTTGCGGATTCGATAGCGTGAGGCGGACGAAGGGGCACATCAGCCCTTGGTGTAAGGTCTTCACCATGGATGAATGGAAGGATAACGAGTACTTGTGAGTGCTAATTATCCAGCTTTGTCTCAGTCACTTACCCTGATTCCTCGCCTACAATTGAATCTGTCATATGTTTCTTAGCTATGACCTCTCCAAATACTACAGTCACTCTTGCGGATCATTTTTTGGGAAGACCAAGGGGGTGTCGTATCTAAATGAGCTTGTAGCTCGCTTGACTGATTCTAGCGATGTAGTTCAAGGAGGCGCATCCAACATGAGTTCTTTGGCGCCACCAGGGGGCCGACGTGTATTTATAGGTATGCTATATATCTCACTTTTATCGAGAGCATAAGAACATATGACTGAACATGACAGGATCTTTTGTTCGATGTCAGACATGAGCCATGATAACACCATCGTTTCCATTTTGGCTGCTCTCGGATACCCAGAGGTAAGGTTCTTAAATTGAAATCAATTCGTCGCAAGCTAACTCGTTTGGTCTTTTTCGGACATCGTGTTCCTTGTCGATGTAGGATGGAGAGACCCTTCCACCCAAAGGTCCTCCGCCCGTACCATCGCCATTCATGGTTTCGTCCGTCGTTCCATTCGGGGCAAGGATTATCTTTGAGCGCTTGACATGCGGTACTCCCTCCAATTCCGTCAAAAGCCACAATGTCTTCTTACGGATATTCATAAAGTCAGTCCACCGTATCTTATCAGACGGAATCTGTGTATATATGTTGACTCTCGATTATAAATAATAATAAAACATCCCGTGTCTGTATTCAGTGATATCTTACAAACAACACCGGATAACCCCTCTGGGTTGGTTTCTCTTGAGAGTTTCCTCAAGAGCGACAATGTTCGGTTTGGCCAATCGGGTGGAAATTGGATCGAGAAGTGCATGATTTCCTATTCTTTATAGAGTTCTATTAGATGCGTATATAAGCATGTGTGTGTTTATGCTTTGGAGCGATGCGCTGTTGTATGTAGAACGGACGTCATCATGGTTTCTATGGATTCCTTTCATGTTCCGTATGCTTTCGATGGATCATTCTCAGTCATGTAGTTACGCGTCATAACGCGTCGCGTCCAACGCGTGTCTTTTGATGAACAATTCAAGAAATGAAAGCATCCTCCTTCTCTACCTTCACCTCCATATACATCGCATTTGACAAAAGCTCGACTCTGATTCAATCTGAAGAGAGATATGGATAATGATGATTATTGGTCCATCGATTCTATCCTTGCCGACAACCAGGTGTGGCTTCTCCTCTGTTTGGCCTGCATATATTTGTCATGAAGCTGAACTAGTGGTCTTTTGGATCGATTGATGCCCTTAGAAACTGCCATGTACCTTCCAGCTAGATGTGCAAGGACTAGGTTATCTTGACGGAGGGAACGAGCCAGACGTGAGTCCTCCTTGATGAGTCTGTTCTCGTATACATTTGTTTCAATGTGGCTTGGGCTCACTGTTTTTCGGATCGACGCTGTAGATTAAAGAACTAGCTAAATCAGAAATACCTTTCTGGCTGGTACAAACATTAGCCATCAAGTGGGTTTTCTTTTACTGTGCTTCTACTCCTCTGTGAACTCTTACCAGATATCCGAACGATCAACTGATCAGCCGGCTGGCCCAATCAAAGTGATTTTGTCACGTTCAACATTCCACAGGCATTCTCCAATCGGGTTCGGAACGCCCTAAATGCAGAATCAAGATCAGTTAAGCTTTCAAACCTGGTGGGTGGCCTTGGAATGTGGTATGGCTTTGGAAGACGACTCGTAGGAATGTAAGTGCTTAACAGTTTATTCAACCCTCACTCATCGTTCGCTCAGATTTCCAAGCTTTCCCGGGCTGACTTGATATTCTTGTTTAAACGATGACAGTCTGGATGATCCCCAGGCGACATATATATCGACTTTACTCTTGACAACATTCAAGTTTCGGGCGCCAGAAATTCAAGATCAAGCTCAACATGCGGCTTCGATCACGAGTCATACTCAGGCTAGTTTAGGTTCTGGTACGAGTGCCGGGGAGTTTAGGGATGGGATGGAAGGCGAGGAGCGAGAACGTAAGTCTGATTCTTTCTCTCTGACGTGTTTTGGGGTATGGTCGATAGATCTCTTATGATGGAGCTATACCTGTTCGTGATCTGTGAAAATACAGTGTTTGCTATCGCCCAAGATTCGGCTCGACAGATGAAGCATTGGTACGATTCAAATAGCTCATCGTGATCTATTAAGATTCGTAAAATCTCGGCGTTTGCATATACTCTTCTCTCTCTTGTATGATTGCATTGTTCTCTCCTCCTCTCACGTATTCCCCCAATATTGTATATCAATCTACACAGGGCTCTTGTCTTGCCAATCATTAAATTCATGTTATGTTATTCATACAGTCGATAATTCGCTGTTCAATCTAAGGAATCATCGTTTCTTTTTGAGTTCGGGCTGAGGATCCGAAGGAGTTGTCGAGGAAGACGAAGGATCTATCGGCTCGATGGCCGAGGTAGAAGCTGTTGTCGCGTTCTTTTCATCTGGAAGGTGGCTAGCTTTCTGTTGAGCCTGGACTACTAGGAGCTCGTTAATGAACCTACGATGGGTAATTAAACCCGAGTCGGCATAATCGATAAGCTCAGAGACTGAACTAGATTCCAAAGTAGAACGAGACAAAGAAGACATACCATGATGTCGAACCCCATAGGGCTAAGCTAACACCAGATAATGCCAGCACATGACCGTTCCAACTTGTAAGAACCCAAAGACAGACCAGGACGGAAAACAGACCGAGAAAAGAGAGGTGCATTCCAATTATAAGTCCGCTATGAGTGTTTCATTGATGGCAATACGCACAAAGACAAGATCATACGAGGCGTCAAGATCAGTGGAGGAGCATTTCAAGCATGATGAAGAAAGCGGAGTATACGAACGAGTTGACCCCGGGCTCAAACACAGAGTTGATTATGTCAGAGAAAATCCCAGACGAGACCTTTGGGGACTCTGTTATCGGAGAATCTTCAGGATGTTCTTCCATATCGATTACTTAGAAGTCTATATTGATGGTGATGACGATGAGGATTAGATGGTATGGACAGAAGCTTCGCATTGTTTGCGTACTTACTTTTCGTGTAGTATAACCCTAACCTGTTTGCTCATAGATACTAGCACGTACGAAGCCGAAAAAAGCCATCGTTGGTCAGACAACTCGGAGAACGGTTCTGTTATCATTTATATATTCAAGCTCTATAATGAATCTGAGGCTACAAACTCTTGGGTTAGACTTGGGAGAAGAGGAAGGGGTTCATTATTTGAAGAAAAGTTATTTAAGTTGGAATTCGAGAATGTCGGCAGACTTGGCGGAGCGGAATTGGAATCTCTGTCCGGGGATGAGCGACTCGACAAACTCGATCACGTTTTCCCTGTGAACTTCATCTCCTCTGCCATCTTTGTCTTTTTATCATCATTCATTTCTCATGGTCAAGTCAGATATCGACTATTCAATCTATTTAGTGACTGGTAGAGACCTCCTCCCTCCTTCTAAGGTTTGTTTTATCGATAGAAGAAATAAAATACGCTCCTCTGTTCCAAAGTCTCTATCTCATACCTTTTCTCGACTATTCTTAGGACTACTACGAGTCTCTCGAAGAGAGTCTCCAAGGCGGAGTTACTGTCGTTCAAGTCAGAGAGAAGGATGCGGATACGGGAGAATTCTTCGAAGTGGCTAGACGGACTAAAGAGATTTGTGACAAGGTGAGAGATTCTTCTGTGATCTCAGTCTGCCTCCGACTACTGAGCGTCGACACTGACGTCTGAGCATACATATCCATCAGTATTCTGTTCCATTGATCATCAACGACCGACTTGACATCTTCCTCGCTCTACTTCATACCTCGTCCTCTCCACCAGCTGGAATTCATATCGGGCAAACAGATCTTCCTCTTCCTCTGGCTCGACAGCTACTCGACTCGTTCGGCTGCCCAGACGCCATTATTGGAATTTCTACGTCTAGCATACGGGACGCCGAGATCGCCAAAGAACAAGGTGCGGACTACATTGGAGTTGGGCCAGTTTGGTGGACTGGAAGTAAGGATGTAAGCAAGAAGGTTATCCTTGGAGTTAGAGGTGTAGAAGATGTCGTTCAAGCCTTCGGAGGCCCAGCGGTCGCCATCGGTGAGTCTGATCTTTTCGGTCATGCACACCGAGCTTAAGCTGATCAAGAAAACAACCTTTTGAAAGGTGGCATCAAGTCGACAAACCTCCCTTTTCTTCTCCAAAATTCACCTTCTCTAGCAGGCGCAGCCATCATCTCTGATATTGTGTCTTCTCTCACGCCAAAGGACGCTGCGTCCAACCTATCGGCCATCATAAAGAGAGCTCGGTCGGCAGTTCCGGTCCAAAAACAGTCCGGTTTGACGAAAGAACAAATCGTTCAGTCATTTGGAGAGTTGTTGAGCGTGCTCAAGACGGAAGGTCCTTTAATAAATCAACTCACAAATGTTGTGGTCACAAATGATTCTGCCAACGCAACTCTTGCTGTCGGGGCTTCACCAATCATGGCGACGGTACCCTCCGAAGTGACTGAACTTAGCAAAGTCATCGGAGGGTTGCTCATCAACTTTGGAACGATCAAGGATCTCGATGGATTCCTCGCTGCAGGCGCAGCGGCCAACCGGAATGGGAAACCGGTAGTATTTGATCCTGTGGCTGTAGGTGCCTCTGATCTCCGACGAACGTCTGCCAAGAGTAAGCGATGCCTCTGATCCTTAGTTATTAATTCTGGAACTATCATTGACATGGATGTTTTTCTTTGATGCCTCTTTCTGAATTGAAGAGATGCTGGACACTTTCCAGCCTACCGTCATCAAAGGAAACGCGGGTGAGATTGCGTATCTGGCAGGCTCGACCGAAGTCGTCTCTAGAGGCGTAGACTCTGGGTCGACTTTGTTCAAGGATCCAAAGAAAGTAGTGAAAGACTTGGCCAAGAAATATCGTGAGTGAACTGAGAATATCTTGACCGGCTAAATTGTTTCTGACTTACTGATGTCTATCCCCGCACCGTTTGCCTATGTTTACGTTGTTTGGTTGGGAATCATAGGCTGTATTGTTGCCTGTACTGGGGTAGATGATTATATTTCTGATGGGGAGACCGTTGTCAAGCTTTCGAATGGAGACGAGCTGGTATAGACACCTTCCTTTTCATCCATTACAATGCATGGGGCCCGATCATTGAACATTTTCTCTTTGCTCTAATACAATTATCCTCAGCTGGGAGTGATTACCGGATCGGGTTGCATGACCGGGTCGTTGGTAGCTTGCTTCTGTGCGGCCGCTCGGTTGAAGTCTCTTTCTTCGGGAAACACCGACGACTCGAACAATCTAGTGCAAGGAGATATGCTTCTCGGAGCCATCTCTGGGTTTGTTCTTTTTATTTTCTATTTATTTTATATTTAATTCCAGTCTTTACTCTGCTTAGATTCGTGAGAGTAACTAATAAATACATTTCTGGCTTGTGATATGCCTGATACAGATTATTGGCTATGACGATCGCAGCTGAAGTAGCCGCTGCCCGACCGGAAACGAAGGGGCCGAACACTTTCCGATCTGCGCTCATCGATGAGATGTACCATCTTTCAGAGCAAACCGTTCGAGAGCGGATCCACGTGGAGATATCAGAGTAGAGTAATGCTGGGGAGGATAGATTAAAAGTAGAACAGTAGCGGAAGTTCATATCTAGATAATTCATGATCGTCTGAGTAGAAATCTGGCGATGTACTTTTGTAGTTCCATATGATGTGTCACATATTATCAAGAGTCGAGGCGTAAGGATGACTGAATGAGAGGAAGAAGAGGGCAATAAACCAAGAATCACTATAATAAGAAAAACTGCTTCCGGCGATTGCCGAAAACAATCTGCTTATTCCTTTTACCTTCTCGCTTTCATCAACAAACACTTACCCGTAAGGCAGAGCAATCTCTTACCCTACTAGGTTTGACAGAGAAAGCCAGCTGATGATGTTAATGACTACTGAGGTGTCTTGTTATTATTTAGGATGTCATCTCAAACAATAACTCAAACGAAAGGAGGTGTCTTTTTCCCTCTTCCGAGAACGACAAACTGGGTCCAGTGGGGTTATGTTTGGATCATGCAGGGATTTATAGCTGGGCTGATTGATGCAGCCATCAACTTCAAAATCGGTTCGTTCTTTTTTCCACGATATTGTATTTGCTATGGTATCAGGCGGGACGAACACCTACCGAGGACAGTTCGAAGACCGATTCACATTGTCTAAAAATTGACTTAAATGGGTTCTTGAAGCGATGAACATGTACCATCATGAGCCCAATACGAGCTTTTGGCTATTTCCTCTTCCGTTCGCTGGCGGTGAGCTCTCTCTTTTCGTTTCATATGATCTAATAGTGCCCAGTGCTTATGGATGTGGATGAATACTTGACTTGCCATTTTCGATGAACCTATGAACCTATCTAGATCTTGGGGTAACATGCCTGGTTCAGGGCTTGGCGACATATCTCATCGTACCATGTCTGATTCTCCCGGACGTCAATGCGTCTCGTGTGCCAAAGCTACCGGACGGCCCTTGGCCACGGACCGCTCATCTACCGACCTTGTCCGAGGCTTGGAATGGTCCGTCTGGAAAGGTCCATTGGCGATCCATCCCTGGAGGTTTACTGAGGTTCTGGGCGGAAGGGATGGACGGGATGGGAGTATTACTCTTGCCGTATGGATATTGGCGAGCGAGACGTGATGGAAAGGAGGTCAGGGCGAGTGCCGTTCTGGCCAAGATCGTCCGAGAAATCATCAAGGGTGCCATCTGGGGAGCTGTCTTGTTCTTTTTATTCTGGTGGGTGTCATCTCTTAACAGAGCTTACCCTGTGAGAGGGGGATAGACTAGAAATCAATACCTTTAGAGGAAGGCTAATATCTCGTATACATATTCTCAACCCTTCTCATCAGGCCAATCTCGATCGCAATCCTGGCTCCTATCTACTCTCACAGGTCGATGAGCGCTGCCGATGGTCATTTGTGGGCTGCAGAGGTATGTGGTTGAAGATTTCTCTCTAGAGTTTCCTTCCTTTCTACAGTCCAACTATACACACGCAAGGAATAGAACTTGATACAAAGAACGGCCGTCTCGACTGTATGCTGACAAACGGTTCTGGTTCTGACTAACAGATCTCCAAAGCCGTATTTACATTCATCATTGGATTCTTTCAAAACGCTTTAGTCGCTCTTCAAACTCTAGGAGCGAGACAGCATTACGATGTTACCGATGGTGGCTCAACCGATCATCAAGCCACACAAGATGATGCCACAGTTGATGAACGAACAAGACTCTTAGGGTCTGTCTAAGCATGTAACTCTATACTCATTCATAGGTAGATAGATCGATCGGGGAGAAAGATGTAACCATACATGATGTCATCAAAGGTCTGGGCTCATTTACAAGCCGCACGTGAACCCAATAGGCGGAAATGACAGAGAAAGCGATGACGTCAGAGAACTCGAAGCTGTCGTCACACCCCACATACTTTCCGAAGTGGTTACGCTTTCTACCTCCGTCCGCTGGCGGGTGAAGAGGGATCCAACATCCTCAGGAGGGGCCTCTATTGACATACAAGACTCGCTCAAAGTGATTAGGAAAAAAAAGAAAAAAAACGTATTATCCTATCTTATTATAATCTTTTAGATTTATCTGCTTTCTTATTTTATTCCCCTCGACTTCTTTTTTTCCCTTCCCTTTTCTCTTCCCTTCCTCTTTTCCCGATTCCCGTTTTTGTCTTCTCTCCTCTCCTCTTTGAAAAGAAAAAAAGAAAAAGACAACATCAGAACAGTAACAGAAGATCATAAAAGAGATTATTTGTGTTTGCTTGAATACTCTCTCTTCGTTCATCTTGCATATTTTCAATGCCTTTTGTTGATAGTCTAAGAAGTATGTCCTTGCTTGTTTTTTCCCCCTCTTTCCCGTTTTCCCTTCCATCTTTCACGTCCTTGTTCTCTTGCTTCCTTTTTACATCTAGTTGCTTACTAACTACGATAACCACTCACGTTTATCTTCCCGTTCCACTTCTCATAAGACTTTGTTCGACACGGCAAGAACGCCAAAGAACCCAGTTCGACATCTGCATCTTCAAGTTTGAACTCTACTACTCATCAACGAGATCACAGTGCTTCGTCGGCCACTTACCATCCTACGTCATCAGCCATGCCAGCCGCCCCAACACAGACGACCGTCCATGCCCACGCTCAACCATATTCTTCCCACAGCCAGGCAGCCAAGCAGTCGTCCAATGTGTTTCAACAACAGGCCCAGGCGGCCCAACAGCAACAGCACACGACACAGACTGCGGAACCAGCTTACAAAAAGGAGGCCGAGGATATGGTTCAAGAGGAAAAGAGGAGTAAGGAACGAATGCCAGTGTATACTGGACTAGAAGGTTTCCAACTAGTCGAAAAAATGGGAGAGTACGTCCTTTCACTTCGTTTTCTCTCCTGACTCAATAGCCATCGTCTCGGCGTCCGTTTGGTGTCCTTCTCATCTCTTGAAAGGTGTGCTGATGACATCATGACCAATCAATTGTTCTCTCTCTCTTTTCTTTTCCTCTCCACCCTTTACAACTTTTTTCTTTCTCTGGCCAACTTTCCCGCCTCTTCCCTATCACAGTGGTGCCTTTTCCAACGTTTACAAAGCTATCGATCGAAGAACTGGCTTCAAAACGGCCGTCAAGGTCGTCAGGAAATATGAACTCAATGCTTCCCAGGTAAGACTTTCTTTTCCTTCATACTCCTCGTCTCCAATCTTTCTTTTGTCCCTTGTTTTCTCTCTTCCTTTTTCTTCTTTGGTTTCTTCGTGGCCATCTCCTTCGTGTCCATTTACATCCTAAGGAGCAACTTCGAAAGAGTAGCTCCCGTCCTATTCATTCCGTTTAACTTGCACTTGTCCACGACGCTAGTCTCCTGCATCATTCACCCACACTCTATCTTTCCATTTGACACGTTCACCACATCTTTTCGTTTTCCCGAATGCCTGCCTACCTTCAACATGTATCAGTCCGCTGATCCCAATTCCGTTCCCCTTTCTTTTCTATTGTACTTGTCAACCTTCTCGTTTTGCTCTGTACTCTTTCTATACCACGGTCCTCTTTGTCGCATTCGTTTTCAATCTCTGCATGTAGGATGGAAACAAACACCTGAACCCCAACTTCAAAAAGAGGCCCCGGGTGACGGAGGTTCGTCGCTCTGTCCCTCCCATGTTTTGTCTTTCCCCTCTTGTCTTCCTGCACAGCCTTCTTTCTTTCAACGGAGAAGTGTGCAGCCGGTCTGACATTGTTTCGTCTTCCTGTCCTTTCTTTTCTTCCTTTTATTTTATTTGGCCCCTTTTTCTCTTCCCCCCCTTTGTATTTCTTTCTTTCTTTTCTTCTTCCTTTCCATACGGATTTCTCCCTTTCTCTTTTTCTGTCCCCCTCTTCCCTTCCCTCTTCCCACTTTCGTACTTTTCCTTCTTTTCCCTTTTAGCGAGCCAATATTCTCAAAGAAGTACAGATCATGCGCGGAACGGACCACCCGTCTATCATCAAGCTCGTCAGCTTTTCGGAAAGCCCAGAACATTACTTTTTAGTTCTCGAACGTACGTCGACATTTGATTCCTCTTTTCGGTGATGCCATCGCATGCTTACGTCGTACTGTTCGCCTTGTAGTGATGGAGGGAGGAGAGCTGTTCCACCAAATGTAAGCTGCTAATGAATGCCGTACCAAAGACTGGGATGAACACTGACCATATGCATATGATTTTTTTAGTGTCAAGCTTACCTACTTTTCTGAGCAACTCTCCCGGCACGTGATTTTGCAGGTTGCCCACGGTATTCGATACCTTCACGAAGAGCGAGGTGTCGTCCATCGGTTAGTTATTTTAGGCTGCCCATGCCAAGGTACCGAGACTAAACATGACTCATCCTCCTCCCCTTTTGAATCAGTGACATCAAACCTGAGAACATTCTATTTGATCGGATTCCAATTGTCCCGTCCCGTCACCCGGTTCAGCGACAGTACGACGAGGATAAAGTCGACGAGGGAGAGTTCACTCTCGGCGTCGGAGGTGGTGGAATCGGTCGAGTCAAGATCGCCGATTTCGGTTTGTCCAAGGTCGTCTGGGCAGAGGACACGGCCACGCCTTGTGGAACGGTTGGTTACACTGCTCCAGAGATTGTCAAGGATGAGAGGTACTCGAAGAGTGTCGACATGTGGGCATTGGGTTGTGTCCTGTACACGTTGCTATGTGGTTTCCCGTGAGTCGCCTTTTGTCTTTTGACCCATTTCTGTCAAGAAAGACTCGAGCTGACGGGGTGAGGTTTCTTCCCCCCTCCTTTCCCTTCCCCACATCTCGGAACGCAAGTCCGTTTTACGACGAGTCGATTGCGGTCTTGACCGAGAAGGTTGCTCGTGGATACTACACTTTCCTTTCGCCCTGGTGGGACGATATCTCCGCTTCGTCAAAGGACTTGATATCTCATTTGTTGAACGTCGATCCGGCCCAGCGATACACGATCGATGAGTTCCTCGCTCACCCGTGGTGTAACGAGCAGGCCCCTCCGAAACATATCCAGGCCCAGGCAGCTGGACTTTCAGCCTCGAACGCCCCTATGGATTCTCCGTTGTTGCAGTCGATGCGAGGTCCTGGCGCGAGGGAAGGCCGCTCGCCTGGGGTGGCCTCGCTCAAGGAGGCGTTCGATATTACGTATGCCGTCCACCGGATGGAGGAAGAGGGCGCCCGTCGTCGGGCCTACAATGGTCCTGGTGGGGCGGGTACTCGTGGGTTCCTCGGTGGATTGAATGAGGATGATGAAGAGGCCGAGGAAGAGCACGAGGTGGCAGAGGCCAGGGTGAAGCACGGAGAGGAAGCCGCTCGAACGATCCAGAGTCAACAGCGACATGTCCGGGATGGTTCGACGGCTTCGAATACATCGTCGCACTCTGCTGGTGGTCACGCCGGAAACAGTCGGGCCCAGCAGAACAACAGCGGGGGTTACCAGCCCGCGGGTGGAGCCGACAGGCGAATGGCTGAGGCAGTGTTATACGATGGCCGAGCCGGTCAGCGTGACCAGGGAGGTTCAAGAAGGGGCAGAGGGGCCGGATTTGAGCTTGATATGTCGGGCGCAACGCTGTTGGGTAGACGAACAAAAAAGCCGTCGCCGCTGGCAAATAACGGGATCGTACCTACGTCAGCGCAGGATCCTGGGAGTCCGATGAGGTTCTAAAGCTGGGACTCCCAGTATGTGTAGTTTGGGGTCATCAGAGCTTTCTTAGGCTAAGGCTCAAAGCGATTTGTCTTGTCCTTCTGACAGACATTTCTTTCCCTTTATTAAACTCTCAGTTGTCGTCATTTCTGAACCTGTCTATCTTTGTCTTTGTCAATCAATTTTCTCATTTTTCCTTCAGTTCATCAAATTTATAATTAGCTAACTACTATGTTCAATCTCTCCCTTTTTGTGTACTTTCCCAACTCACCTTCCTCGTGTCATTTCATCTTTCCCCACTACCATCGATCTGTGATATGAACCACCTATTGATCTTCTTTCTCTTCAGTGTCTCTGTTTCTTTCTCATCTCCCGTTCGGTTTCTGTCGTCTTTTGTCCATTTTCTGTCGTTCTCATTCTCTGTGTGTCCGGCCAGTTTTTTCTCTTTTCTTTTCTTTTCTTTTCTCTTTATCTCTGTGTTTTACATATACTCTTATACCGTTGCCACATATGGCGTAGCCACATGAATCGGATGCATCGTTTTCATGTGTGTGTGTGTATAGTGTCCATTCGAGATTGCCAAGCATGATGGCCGGATCACTCTGTTAGGTCGATTAGGGCTGACAAAGTCAAAGAGGAAAATGGAAAGATTAAGAAGAAGAAGAAGAAAAGAAAGGAAGGGAGAAATCTGAGACGACCGAGAGGGAGATGCAGACAATACATACCTACATACATTTATCAGCGAGCGAGAGACAAAAGAGATTGTACCGTCGGAGGGAGTAGAGAAAGAAGGAGTAAGAGAGGAAAGCGAGTCACCGGACCGATCCAACCAGACTCGGTTCTTTTTAAATACGAAACTAATATCCCGATCGAGCCGAGAGTTCGGAAGAAGAAGTAAACGCGCAGTAAAATTGTTTATATTGTCTTTTGTTTTGCTTCTGATCCCGAGGTCGTTCCGACTGGAGTGGGTGAGCGTGTACATATCTGTTTGTATGTATAGACCTAACCATCCAAGGCGAGTTGTATCGTGCAGCTACACGGTCGGAAGGATGGTGTATATGTGCGTATGCATGTGTGTATGGTTGAGCGGTTGAGTGACTGACCGGTTTGACTGATGAGCCAACCGTTCAACTTACCTAAGGGGATTGGTCAGAGAGGAGGCCAGGAGAGAGTGTAAGCGAGTAAGCGAGTAAGAGAGAAGTAGAGTAAAAGGGCAAAGGGCAAAGGGCAAGCAACCAGGACACAGGCACCAAGGCACAAGGTACGGAATAATGTATGTGTGACTGACCTGATCGACGCTCACCTCTCTCTCTCTCTTTCCCCGACGCCATCCTGCGCCAAGACAACCAACAGACCAAAGTTACTGGCTGCACTTCTTACTGACGCGTCCTCTCACTAACACCTCAACCAAGTATGCATCATATGCTGCTCGATTAAACATCTGCTACTTAAGAACCAAGGATTCTTGTCTTTTCTTCTTCTGCTTCTTATTCATACTTTGTTTCTCAAGTCCAATCTCGTCGACACCTTTTCTCTTTCTCTTTCTCTTTCTCTCCTTCATCCTTGTTCGCTCACCGGTCGTTCTTTACTCTCTAGATATCCTCTAGCCCAGCTTCAAATATGTCACGTTCCCATCAACCGGTTGGTGAGGAAGATGCCGACGATGGGATCACCGGTTTGGGTGTGCCTGGGATGTTGTCTCCTAATATGGCCGGTCGTGAGTTTTTTCTCTTTCTTTTCCTTTGCCCTATATCGTAGCTGACAAGAGTCATCCTTTCTTTCCTTCTTATTCTCTCTCTCTCTCTCTCTCTCTCTCTTTCTTTCTCGACATCATCTCGCTCGCTCGCGCGCGCACCTGAATAAATGTCTAGTCCGAGGGAGTAGCTTTTCTGGGGTCTCGACCCTATCGACTCCTGGTCTTGCAGGGTCCGATTCTGGCGCGGTTTCCAATTCGAGCTCTGTCGACCGTGTACGTCGGATTTTTCTTCTTCTTTTAAACTTCTTTTGTTATTATCATCATCATCATTTTCTTTCCGATACTTGCCTACATCATGAAAGTGTTTGCTAAGAAAAATAGAAGAGAAAAAGTCTTGAACTAAAGTCTTGAACGTTGATCTCTCCTCGTCACAGCTCTATCCTGGCGCCGAGTTCACCACTCCACCTCTATCTGCAGCAGGCCAGACTTCATCCTTCGTCTCTCCGTCGAACAAACAAATGTATGCGTACCAACCTGCAGGGACATCTTCTCCAGGTCTCGATGGCGGCGTGTTTACCACAGCACAGGCAGACATTCCCGATCACGATCCTCAAGGTCACTCTGGCTACTTCGGTCGACCAGAAAAGGGCATGATTGCCAAGTCAAAAGGTAGCCTTTGGGCTAGACGGAAAACCCGGATCATTCTTGGAGTGTTCGGCTTATTGATCATCATCATCGCCGCTGCCGTCACTGTTCCTCTAGTGTACGTCCTTTCGTTCTCTTCTGTCCTTCTTAACGTCTCTTTCCTTGTGCTCAACCAGTTCACGCCTATCTCTATGTGCTCTATTCATTTATTTTTTACAGTCTTTTGGCAAAAAAATCAAACAAGCCAGCCAACGAATTGTCCACCAGTCACAATACTTCCCAACCAGCTACTACTACTACCGCGCCCTCAGCGAGCGCGACTGCCATCTCGACCGCCGTGTTTGGCGCAAACGGTTCGACCGTCATCCTCGCCAATGGCTCAAACGGTTCCACCTACATAAACCCCTTTGGTGGTTATTGGGGGTTCAACGCGAGTGATCCGTTCAACGTCAACTCTACGGGCCGGGCTCAAAGCTGGTCACCCGGCCTGAATGACACGTTCCAGTACGGGACCGACAAGATCAGAGGTGTCAACCTCGGTGGATGGTTGAACACCGAACCGTTCATCACCCCCGGGCTGTACGAAAAGTATTACAATTCGACCCCCCCGGCAAAGGACGAGTGGACACTCTCCCAGGCGATGGGAAGCAACCTGTTGACAGAGATGACAGAACACTATGAGACGTTCATCACCGAGCAAGACTTTATGGAAATCGCCGCGGCCGGTTTTAACTTTGTCCGGATCCCTATTGGGTACTGGGCCATCGAGACCTACCCAGACGAACCGTTCTTACCAAAGGTCTCTTGGACATACTTCCTAAAGGCGGTCGAGTGGGCCAGAAAGTACGGGCTCCGAATCAACCTTGATCTGCATTCCGTTCCGGGTTCTCAGAACGGTTGGAACCATTCCGGCCGAGTTGGCTATATCAATATGATGTATGGTCAGATGGGTATCGCCAACGCTCAGCGGACGCTTGAGTACATTCGGACATTGACCGAATTTATCTCTCAGAAGCAGTACAAGGATGTCGTAACGATGTTCGGGATCCTGAACGAGCCCTACGCGCCCACCATTGGCGCCGACCAACTCGGCTCGTTTTACACCGAGGCCTATGACCTCATTCGTTCCATCACCGGCCACGGCCAAGGTAAAGGTCCTTGGATCTCTCTCCATGACGGCTTTGTCTATGACTATTGGGGCGGCTTCCTCAATGGTTCAGATAGAGTCACCCTCGACACTCACACCTACTTTGCTTTCGACGGTACCCCCCACGCAAACGGCCTTCAAGGACTCCCAGTCCTGGCTTGTCAGCAATGGGGAAGCCGGATCAACACAACCAATCAGAACTTTGGGCTCGCCATTGGCGGAGAATTTTCGTTCGCACCGAACGACTGTGGCCTGAACGTTAACGGAGTCGACCTCGGAACCAGGTGGGAGGGTACCTACCCCGGCTTCACCCAGAGTTACGGAAGCTGTTCCGACTGGACGGACTACACCAACTGGAACGAAACCCTCAAAGGCGAGTTTAAACAGTTTATTCTCGCCTCGATGGACGCCCTCCAAGATTATTTCTTCTGGACCTGGAAGATCGGGACCAGCCTGTCGACCGGGACGATTCCGAACCCGATGTGGTCCTACCAACTCGCGCTCGCCCAGGGCTACGCTCCCGAAGATCCGAGAGAAGCCATCGGGATGTGTGCCTCGCTTGGTCAATCCAGTCCGTTCAATGGGATTTATCAACCTTGGATGACTGGTGGTATAAGCGTCGGACTTCCCGTCTCGACAAGAGATCCCTGGCCACCGACATCTCTCCAGAACGCATTCGCCGCGCCGACCGGCCTGCCCCAATTTGTCCAAACCGGTCAACCTATCACTCTGCCCGGACCGACATACACCTCACCCGGCTCTATCCAGACCATTAGTGCTGGAAGCGGGTGGTTCAACATCCATGACACAGCCAGTGCGCTCGTCAAAGTCGCAGGGTGCACCTATCCGGATCCATGGACAGCAGGCAGTCAGACACCTACTGTTCCGGTTTGTGGCAGTGGCCCAATTGCCACCCTCGCCAAGAGAGATCTCGCCAAGCGACAGCCCCAACCTCAACCGACCGAGCCTCCGAGGTTGTAAGGTCTGTTCGCCTTGGGTCAAGCTAAATAGATGAGGAAAAGGTCTTCTGTATTTGACCATACTATGAGGGTTCTTCCGTTTCTCTCTTAATATCTTTTCATCTTCTTCTACCTCATATAGGTATCGAACAATCCTTTCAATCGCCATCACTTGCATGTTTTTCCTCATCTCATCTGGTCCAATCTGTTTTTTGGTCCTCTTTCGTTTGGCTGTCCCCTGAACTTCTCTCTTGCTTTCCTTCTTTATTCATCAAATATCTCTCTACTTGCCGCTTCTTCAACTCAAATGATCGTCATCGCCATTGCCTTTTCTTCTCTTTTGTATCATCATCCACAGTCTAGTATATCTTTGCTTGTATATAATCGGGACGTTTCTTTCTCTTCTTTGCTTTTGGGTTCTTTGAATATCCCAAGGATGTTATTTTTTATGGACACATCTTTCCCTCTTCTTTTCTATCAACTATAATCTCACCTACATCTCTCAATACACCCAATCCACAATCATTTGTCTTTGTTCACTATCAATTTTTTTTTGCTCTGTCCCATTTGGTACCAACGAGCCATGGCCGCAAGGAGATGAATCAAACACCAGATGATTTGGGAACGTCAGCTGGCATTGCGTGAAGCTCTCGGATAAATGTATCTTGTCTTTCCGACCCGTCGGAAACATCGTCATATTGGTGAATGACGGTCAGAGGGAAATCGAAGGTTTAAATATTTGGGATGGGTTTCCCGTAGAAGACCAATGACGAATATGTTTCGCCGGATATCAATGTAACCTATAGAATAGAGGGACAGGGAGTCTCAACCATCACGAGCGGGAACGGTTTATCCGTACGTTTTATCGAGGTATTCCTGGCTCTGCCAGTTTCCGGACAAATCTCTTCTCTTTCTAACGGGAAGAATGGACGGGAGGGAACGTATAAAACACGACGGAAGGCCCAGGTAGGATCCTCTATCATTTCCTATCCACTACAGTCTTTCTAAACCTTCTCTACCTCTTCTAAAATCTTACTGCTCAATCGAAATCATGAGATTCTCTAAATCTATCGGCATCGTCTTCCTATTCGGAATGAGCTCAACCTGTCTGGCTGCTCCTCAGGTGGTTGATTTCAAGTGCGCGTCTATCGATACTGCAGATGATGACGTCGAAGAGAGAATGTTTGTTACCCTTAGTTCCCTTCGTATCCTTTTTCTTCTGAACCTGTTGAGATGTACTCATCCTGTTTGTGCTTCGTCTCTTCTCTCGAGGCAGCTCCAACAAGGTCCGATTGTTGGAAATAGAACGAGCGGCCAACAAGGAGGCCATCTCGAAACGTGCGGACGTAACCATAAACGTATACTTTCATGTCATACGCGCCTCAGACGATCCGTCAAGAGGAGCTGTCCAAGATTCTCAGATCCAGAGTCAGATCGAGCAGATGAATACCCAGTTCGGGAACTCAACTTATAACTTTGTTCTCGGTGCGCGTCCATTTTTATCCTCTTGTGTCTTCATAAGCTTACGACGCGCATTCTCTTTCCCTCTTCCTCTTCCTCTTCCTTTGGGTTGCTCAAAGCCGGTACGGACACGACCACTAACGAGGACTGGTTCGATGGTGTCGCTCCTCAGAACAGTCTTCAGGTTCGTTCTCACATACATTATTCAAATCACCATCGCCATGCGCGTCTCATCCTCGAACATGTTCTCTGAACGCCTTCTCATTTCTGACAACGGGGGGCACGAACAGACCGAGATGAAAGAGGCACTTCGAAAGGGAGGTGTGGCAGACTTGAACATATATTCTGTCGGATTCTCTACTCAAGCAGGTTTACTTGGGTGAGCGCTTCCCCTCTTCCACTCTGTCTTCACTATGCCATAGGATCTGCGGAGCCAACAAGCTGATTATCCTTCTCTCTCTCTCTCTCTTTTTTTCCTTTTCCTTTTCCTTTTCTTGTTGCGTGCACGCTCTTGCCCATATTTAATGGAATTTATAAAGTTATTCCACTTTCCCGTTCAGCTACCAGTCAGCGCCAATGGATGATGGAGTCGTCCTTACCTGGGGCTCTCTTCCGGAAGGGGTAGGTCCTTATTTGCTCCTCGCTTTTCTTTCACTTGGAAGAGGAAGGTCTAACTCATGAACATTTATCTTTGAGAAAACAGTCCATCGATGGGTATAGTGAGCTATTTTTCTTTTTTAAACCTTCCATTGATTCCACCTCCCTTGGCAATGCTTGGAAGGCTGACTCGAGGTCGTTGTTTTCTTTAGATACTGGAAAGACTGCCGTTCACGAGACTGGTCATTGGCTTGGTCTCTACCATACGTTTCAGGTAAGCTCTTCTTCTGGATCAAGTGAAATCTCCCTTTCCTCTCTGGTCTAAACAGCTTTTGGGTCATATTATATAGGGAGGATGTACCGGAAACGGAGACTATGTTTCTGACACCCCTGCTGAAAGATCGAGCGCTTCTGGATGTCCCACCGGACGAGACTCCTGCTCTAGCGAAGGTACGAGCTTTCTCTTCCCTTGATCGTCTCGTTTTCAAATATATAAAAAACTAAAAGTAAAATCTACGAGTCTGAACGTCATGTTTTTTTCTTTCTCTTCTTTTTCCTCTTCTGTCGGTTCGCGTAAACGCTCAGGAGTTGACCCTATCCAGAACCATATGGAGTGAGTCAAATCGAGTCGAGTCGATGCTGATCCTCAATTGATAGAGATACTGACATTTTATTTATTTGTTTTGACCTTGACTCTAAGCTATACCATCGATTCTTGCCGTGATCAGTTCACTCCTGGACAATTCATGAGGATCGACGCTCAGATGTCTCTTTTCCGAGGAATTTGATTAAGCGCGAACAAAACCATTTGTTTTCCCTTCTAGTTCTCTCTCTCTTTCTCTATATACATACACATAGATTCATACTTGTATACTCTCAATTAGAAGTAGTGCGCTGTTTTTTTCTTATCTCACTATGTATCAATTTGATGGGCTTCGATGAGCGTAACCACTTGCCGCAACAGAAGGCAGTGTTTGTCCGTAACCAAATCCTCCGCGGGACACCTCATCCTCACCCATCTCGGCTTATCCTATCCGTTAGAGCTTGAAACCAATTCCTTTCCTTCCAAGACTCTTCTTTCATCTTTGCTCGTCAAGATTCTTGTTCACACATACTTGAACCTTGAATCAGACAAGTATACACATACATACGTGTATATATACACACGTACACATATACCTTCCTGATGTCTAGGTATTCGCCCCTTTCGGTTGATGGATCTGCTTCAAACACCACTTCCGGTCATTCACAAAGTTATCCCCCTCGTGCATCGAACTATGATCAAGAAATGGAAGCCGCATTCGATGACTCGGACGATGACAGTGGGTCAGAAGACGAGAATGCTCCCCTCTCTCGACCAAGAAAGAATATGCCAAATCGATCAGGATCGAATGGCGACAGAATCGGTCGTGGCGATAGGGTCGGAGATAACGACAGAGGCAGCAGCAGCGGCGGCGGCGGTGGGACGACTATATTCGATGCAGGAGAAGATAGTGGGCTTCCTTCAGCGGACGAACCTTTGACTCTTGACGGAAACGACAAGACAGTCGACCCTGTTGGAACGGATTTGTCTACTATGCTGAGTAGATCCGGACAGAACACGGATGGAGAGTTGAGTTATGACTTTGATCGTGATTACGTGAGTGCCTCATGAACTGGATTGCCCTTTGTTCTTGTTCTCTTCTTTTCTCTCTCTTTTTTCTTTCTTTCTCTTTTCTTCTTAGCTCTTGATTCATCTTGTTTCCTAGAACGATCCGCCTGTTATCGTCTCTCCTTCTCAGTGGGTTGGATTTTCACCCGGGTGGAGTTTGTTCTGGTTGGAGGTGCCTATCGTCTGGTTTTATCACTACGGCAAAGTCTTGGCGGACTTTGCGCGGGATGAGCGGAAGGCCTTCTGCGTCTTTTACAACAAATTTCTATCAACCCATTCTAGATATGCTGCCTGATCGATCGATACTGATTGGTTTGTCTCACACAAACACCTTTTCTTTTCCCCTCTTAGTTCCTTCCCCCTCCTGGTTCCCCTCCTCCGGGCGCTTACCCGGAAAACTATATGCCCACCGGGCCGACACCTCTCTTGACGACTCCCTCATACCCACACCTAAACAGTTCCTCATCTTCCGGTCCTTCTCGATTCTTCCGCTCGATTCTTCCTACCCATTTCATCCAGTCAAGTCACTCCGCCGCTGTCTCTGCGCCCAGAGGGTCTGATGGTGTCTGGGCGAACCTGAACGCGAAACCCGAACCTGAACAGATCCGTGGAGAGGGAGCGATAAACGGCGATGGGGACAATACTGAGGTCATGGCAGAGTTCAGCTCCAAAGACGGACCACCCGTTAGTTCTCACCTCATTTTCCCTTCGTCAGATCATAAGCACATACTGACTGTGTTGTTTGTTATCAAATCAAGGCATATAACATTGCGTTGAGAGATGCGGTCCCACCTTATTGGGAACACAACGTGTTGACTCCTTCTTTTGGTGAGTTTTCGATCAATGGTCTACCTCCCTGAAATTCACTCCGGGCTTACATTCTGATATGCATCTGTTACTTAGGCCCGTTAGGGTCCATCGCAACCTCGGGCGACACGATTCTGATCGATTCTCTGCCAGTTGGGACGTTGTTTTCGTTCCTCTGGTCACTCTTGGTCTCTGTTTCGTTTCAGTTCATCGGTTTTCTTCTCACCTATGTTCTTCATCAATCCCATGCGGCAAAGTACGGATCCCGAGCCGGCTTGGGTCTCACACTTATCCAATACGGATGGCAGCTTCGTAGCCGAGCGATTGATCTGGAGAACGGAATCGATCCGGACGGCGTCTACGGGTCTCATAATTCTACCTCGCTTGCTTCCACTCCCTCTAGACGAAGCTGGGCCTGGCCAGGAGGTTTGTCCGATACGGGCGTACCTCTCGACCCTCATGCCACTACGACTGCCAGTCAAGCTCGTCCGACAGGACTCTCCTGGTCACCTGCAACCGGTTGGTCTTCGAGTCCGATTCCGGCGTCTGGACCCTCGACTGAAACGTCGGGGCATCATCAAGATTACAACCAACCCACGATGGAGGAGGTCGGCCAGGCGAACGAATGGTTAAGCTTTGTATTGATGACAGTTGGCTGGTATGTGTTTTGACCGCTTTTTTATAGATGGCGTTCAAGTGTTCCTTCCGCTCCTATATCGGTCACCAACTGAGCCTTTTTCTTTGTTTCTTCACTCTCCTCCTTTTTCAACTCAAAACTCTTGTAGGTTTGTCCTTCTTACGAGCTTAGGAGGATACTGGCGTGTACACAGATACGAAAAGTCGCTGCTTTCTTCCCGGGACTCGACCGAGGTTGAGCCGGCTGCTTCCGGGTTGTCTAGGTGGCTTCCGTTTCTTCCGTCGTCTCGAAGTCGATCGACCAGCGCCGAAGAAGGCTCAGCCGTTTCCTCGGACGAGAACCCTGGTGCTGGCGGAGTTTCATCGGGTGATCGTCCGTCGGCTGATCCGGTGATGATCGCTCTGCGAGATGCCGGGCTTCTTCATATGAATGTGGATGAGAACGACGATGATGATGACGATGACGACAGCAGTCGAGGAAGACGCAGTGGAGAAGGTAGGTTAAGTCGAGCCGGCAGAGCTTGGAGGAATGTATGGGGTAGAGTCCGAAGAGGTAGGGCGAGTACCCGACCTGATGAGGAAGAGGTCCTCATGCTTTAGTTTCCTTCCCCTTTTTTTAGAGTTATGTGTATTCCAATTCTTGATTTCGCTCGATATGTCTCTTTCCATTCTTTCCGTGTTTTTATATCTCGCACATTCTCTTTGCTTCCAGTTGAGTTTCTTGTCTTTCTTTCAGATCTTAATACGCATACATAGAAACGTTTCTCTCTATACTGCTCACCCACGCATCCTTGTAGTTTCTCTTTCAAACAACTCCTCTTTTTCTAAAATATATCTGATGTATGCGATCAATCCTTCTATGATACTCTTGTGTGTGAGTGTGACCAAATAAATGAACATCGAAATGAAAAAAAAAAGTGAAAAAAGAGAAGAAAAAAAACGAAGTAGACAGGATTCGAACCTGCGCGCCCAGAGGGCACTTCCTGGACTTGCTGGTATAGCAGGGAAGCATCGTAACCACTTGATTACTACTCCTTTTGGTGAAGCAGTGAAAATGGTAAGTTATAACCTGGCAAAAATTGGGGTCACGTGTTCAAATCACGTGCCTCTTCGTTGATCAATTACCGCTTTTCCGGATTTCTCCGGTTCGCTTCAACTTCAACTTCATCTCAATCTCCTTGCTCTTGGCCAGTCGTTCGACATTTATGATCTCTCTTTCCCTCAAGTCTACGACTAGGCTCGTCATTTCCCACTCTCATAATCGCACATCGTTGTCTGTTATTCATCACAGATGCGTGTCCAGCTTCACTCTTCCCTCCGGTTTGACTACAACTATCCAGACCGGTCTGTTTCTCAACAACCAATTTGTTCCTTCTACCGGTGGCCAGACTTTCAAGTCCGTATCAAATATAATTTTTGACGTCTTTTCTTCTTTTCAATATGGTTTTTCGTTCATTTAAACAATCTCAATTTCCTGAAGTAATCGATCTATTCATTTGAAATCACAGGTCGATCTCGCCTTTGCCTCCTCATCCCGTCTTGGCAACCATCTCTGAAGCTCACCCATCCGATATCGATCAAGCGATCACACACGCGCGAAACGCTTTCAAGACCACTTGGGGAAAACACGTTACACCTGGAGAAAGAGGCAAGCTATTGAACAGATTAGCTGATCTGGTCGAGCAGAACGCGGCTGTCTTGTCAGAGATCGAGGCTTGGGACTCGGGGAAGCCTTTAGGGGTCGTTCGGTCTGTATTTTATCTTTTGTTTGTGGTCGTTCGGTGTGTTGATTAACCGAGGTTTCAACAAATCCGGTATACAGAGAGATGGATATCATAGATGTGGTGGCTACTCTTCGATACTATGCCGGTGAGTACAAGCGTCTTTTCCCCTCCATCAGTCATTCTTTGAATTTAGCAAGCCCCGTTTTGATCCGGCCTGTTATTGACGATCGCTTCTTCAACACGCTTCACGTTTTCGTGTAGGGTGGTATGTATCTTCCTCTATGCGCGCGCATTGCTAATTGATAAATAAACTATGTCACTCTTTATCCTCAAACAACCTTTCAGGTCGGACAAGATTCAAGGTCAAACGATGGAAGTTAACGACATGACAAGGCTATCTTTCACCAAACATGAGCCTATTGGTGTCTGGTGAGGATGATCATTTTCATTTTATCTTATGCAGAACGTTGACTGATTTCTCTGGTCTGTGAGTATGTTTAGCGCCCAGATCGTCCCTTGGAACTATCCTCTAATGATGATGACTTGGAAGATTGCACCTGCTCTAGCGGTAGGATGCTGTGTGGTTCTCAAACCATCTGAGTTTACCAGTCTTAGCGCTCTAGTCAGTTTACCGTTTCTGGTTCACATTCCTTCCAAAGACGAGTGCTTACAATCCAGTGAGCGCGGCTGGTGGAAATCAGAAATTTGCAGAACTCATCGTCGAAGCTGGCTATCCAGCAGGAGTCTTTCAGGTCCTTACTGGTGATGGAAAGACGGGTGGCGCCCTAGCCGCACATAGAGGGGTCGACAAGGTCAGTCTCTGTCGTTCTCATGTTTCTCAAAGAAACATATGTATCAACGCTGTTGTCGGATGCCCTGGATCGATTAGGTCGCGTTCACCGGATCAACTGCCACTGGTCGGAAGATCATGGAAGCTTCGGCCAAGTCTAATCTGAAACCTGTCTCTTTAGAGCTAGGGGGTGAGATCTATCCCTTAAACTCTACGGAAATCCCTATAGATGTGATCGCTAATCGTTTCGTAAAAACTTAGGAAAGAGCCCAGGGATTATTTTCGAGTCAGCTGATTTGGACCAAGCTACTAATTGGGCGATGTTGGGTAAGCCTAGAAGAACGAATGTCAACCGCATATCGTTATGAATTGTCTCTCACAAACCGATATGATTTCAACCAAAACGGAACCCCATAGGAACATTTTTCAATATGGGTATGTTTCCATCAATTGCAACCGTCCTAGCAGCAACACAATATTTAATCTTATCTTTGACACACCTCTCGTCTTTGACCGTCCGGGTCCAGGCCAAGATTGTGTAAGCATCTATTGTTCGTTATGATCTTGAAATTCGACTAACCCAAAGCGTTTCCATACTGAACCTAATGATGATGTTTAGACTTGCAACTCGAGAGTGTTTGTCCAGGCCTCGGTATACGATAAGGTCATTGAGATGTATGCCCCTGATCCTTAACCTCGTTCATGCCTTATAAATCGTATCGCTCGAACCAACACCTTTGTTCGAAACTACCATCAGGCTAGTCGCCAAGTCAAAACTCGTCTCAATCGGAGATCAAAACAAGGAAGGAGTCAATCACGGACCTTTGGTATGTGTATATGTTCTTGGCAATGTCTATTTACCTTATAGCTGAACAAGAATACTACGTTGTTTAGGTATCAAAAGCTCAGTATGATAAAGTCATGTCTTTTATCGAGGCAGGTAAATCAGAAGGGGCCACTTTGGTCGCTGGAGGAAAATCGTGGAGAGAGGACGGATGGTGGGTCGAACCTACCATCTTTACTGATTGCAAGCCTGGAATGAAAATCGTTCGTCGCCATGGTATCTCTATCTACGTTCAACGTTGATTCTCGGTTGTTTCTAACAATACCTTCTATCTATACTTCCACTGGGGATTTTCTATCAGGTTGATGAAGAAATCTGTAAGTGGTTGTCTACATGCGCCCAACGAATTCGTATCTCCTGATAGTTAATGATCCTATGCGCACCATTTACTCTTGTCTTGGTATCTGTAGTCGGTCCTGTCATGGCCGTTCAGAAATTTGAAACAGAAGAGGAAGCCATCAAGCTCGCCAACAACACGCCTTATGGTTAGCTACTCTCTCTGTCCAGATTTTTCCAGCCTTTATGTAAATGTCTTATTAAGATATATCCAACTAAACCTTTGTTTGAATTTCAGGGCTAGCCGCTGGATTCTTCTCGAAAGATATGAATCAGTGTTTGAGAGTCGTAGGCGAGTTGGAGGCAGGAACCGTCTGGGTCAACATGGTGCATTATCTCTAAAAATCTACTGGAATTAGATACGTAGCGATGCCGGAAATCTACTGACGAGTTTTTATTATTATACAAACTGTGGAATAAAACCTCAGACGAATATCTTGAACCCTCAACTTCCTTTTGGTACGCTCTTTTCCCTTTTGGCCATGTTATCGCTAAAGCCGACATGGAACACTTTCTGACCGTTCCATTTTTACTTTTCTCTCCCTCGTTTGATTCTTTCTATCCTTTGTTTTTTCCTGAGATCAGGTGGTAAAAAGCAGTCAGGGTTCGGGAAAGATCTAGGAGCGCAAGCTCTAGAGAGTTATACTGTTTGTCTATCTCTTCCTTTTCCTACTTCATCGTCGTTCATCCACTTCTCCCTTCATTTCCATTCTCTTGAGTCTGGGTTAACTGACCATTGAGACGCGATGGAACGGGGAACAGAGTCTAAAAGCTGTTCAGATGAACTTTGGAGAAGAGTTCAGCTGGCCTTTGTGATGGCTCGAGCCATCTTGTTGATCGGGAGGATGCGAACGTAAACCAGGTCGCGATGGAGACGACATGTTTTGTCACTTTTTGTTTTGTAAAAGTGTCGTCACGATCAAACTGATGTATAAGATTTATTGGCAAAACAAACTAAGGAGGATACAAGTGTTTACATATACGAAAAGGAAGGAAGGAGTGGGGGGTCCTCAAGGAACATACAATTTAAGAAAGAGGAAAAAAGTAAAGAAACATCATACACACCTTGGAAGGAAAAAAAGTTGGGTAACCATCAACAGCAGACAAAGACAAAGACAAGGCAGCGACGAGAAAGAAAGGCTTCTGAGCGCTTGCGTTCAACGTCCCAACCGAGCGTTTGCGTAAATGTTAGACAACAAGCTTAAGACGTCACCATCAGGCAACCTCGGATGAACGCCTTCATCGCCCTCTCGTTCATCCTCTCGCTCATCTCCATGCTCATCGTTTCGCCCATTCCTTCCCGATTTAGTTTTGGTCCGATCTTTGGAGACATCGTCCCATCCTTTGAGACCTATGCTCTCTAGACCCTCAGAATCCATATCGAGCTGGTCTTCTTCTTCTTCATTGCGCTCTTCAATCCGGCTTGCCCTTCTTCGGTCCCTAGTGTTCGGTGACCGAGGTGGTCGAAGACCACTCGATGACGATGACGGTCGATTCGGATGAGAAGACGGACCGAAATGAACTGAAAGGGAAGGATTCCTGATTGAAGGAAGCCCTAGGTGAAGAGTTGTAGGAGGTGATAACACTGTCGTGTTGACTCTTGAAGGTGAGAGTGAAGGAGATGGAGAAAGCGAGGGGGCTAGATGAGGTGACCGATCGGGCCGAGGGAAGGGATCAACGGTTGACAAACGCGAAAGAAACATGGATGCGGTCGGGTCGGTAGGATTCCAAGTAGGATGGGAAGCCTATAAATAAGATTTCAAAAGATTAGTGATGTTGGACCGATTACCAAAGGAAAAAAAAGGATAATCGAGAAGAGTACTTTAAAGTTGAGGAAACTTTTCTCCATCTTGCCATCTTCGGATTGGAACCGAGCATGGGGAGCATCTGTTGGAGCGCCATACTACACAAGCCCATAAGACCAAGCAATCCGTTAGATTTATTTAGGATTGAACCAGTCTCACAGTCCAAGCCTCGAACGCACCTTTGCGTTTCCGTGTCGCTCGAAATCAAATACGGCGAAGCTGCAGACATAGCCAACACCGTCGACCTGTACAGTAAACTCTCTGAAAAAGTCGATGATCGCTGGCGCACAAGTGGGTAAAGATACCCAGAGGATTAATGGAGTGAGAAGGACCGAAAGAAGCTCTCTGGCGAACACGGCAATTTTCATATCAAACAACTGGGTGAATTCCTCCAAAACCTGACGTGTCGATCCATAACAGAAGTTTGCATGAAGAAAAGTTAGTTCAATCGACCGGCCAAACTGACTGAGGAATAAAAGATCAGGTGGTATTGGGGTGAAGAAATGAGCGTACTTGTCGAGAATGAAGCTTCCCTTTCCACTCGTCTGGAAGATAATGCGTGTAATGTACGATCCCCTCCAAAAGAACCTCCGGCTCTGATACATGACCCTCCTCTGGAATCATTCCTCTAGTGATTGCCAGGATAGATCCAAATATGGTGATGTAGAACAGAACGGTCCGATGCGGGGTGATCTCAAAATGAAGCACCAGATCGGGATCCAAGATCGAGGCGAGGACTAGAACACTAGCAAAGGCGCCTGCTATGAATGACAAGAACCTAACGTGATGATGACAATGAATACAACATCCAGAATGATTGAAATTGAATTAATCTTGACGAAAGAAATATGTGAAATGATAAGGAGAAGAGAAGAGTGTACCTCATGACTATTGTAGTTTTCTCTTTGGGAAACTGGTCAATGTACTTTTTAGCAATCGGATGGCTCGCGTTGAGTCGTCTCTCGAATAAATGAGGGAGTTCGTTATATTCTCTAAACTTCCATTGAGCTAGGGGTGTGTATGTCCGACCGCCAGCGGATGATGGATTCTTGTGGTATTCCTTGATTGGTCAAGACGTGATGCGAGTATATGAGATATCGTCATTAGGTAGATGGGTTCTGAATAATTTGAACATAAACTAACCTCAAAGTACCGGAAAAATGAATAAAACAGTAAATAAAGTACGATGAAGGGAGCGAAAAGAGCGTTGATAATGCCCATGAAAATGAACCTCTGTCGCAATCTGAATGGACCGATCCTTAATCATCAGTAAGCCACAACTTAGGAGAGCATGGCTGCAAGTTCAAGAGGACATACCCGTCTACTAGCGCAGTTTTGTTTCGTTCTTTAAGAAACACCTTTCTCACTCCACCTCCTTCGTTTCTTGGGCTGCACAGGTAGCCAAGCAGACAAAACCGTAAGTTCCATACGAGCGCCCTAGTGAGAACCTGCTTATCCCCACCAAGAAAACTCGGTACTCCGGGCACAGATAGATCGAGCAGGTCCTTGTTGAACAGAGCGACGAGATAGTTCTCTTGTCGAAGGATCCGGTTTGCAATACTGAATGATCATGTCAGATAGATAAGTTTTGAGGTATCAGATTTTACTCTGTGAAGGAAAATAATTATGAAGTTTATAGTAAACCATAGCGAGTAGAAATCTCACTCGTGCGCGTCTAGTTTAAGAGGAGACAACTCTGAAGATGTTCCAGTGGTCGTCCGGCGGACGTTAGAGGACAGGGAGGTGACAGGATTGGATTCTCGAATTTGACCGATTCTCGTGACTACCTCTGCCCAGGAGACCGTTTGAATATCGGCCTTGTATGGAGTTTGATGAAAGCCCGAATGAGTTTGTGAAGTTGAGGGGTAATTCTGATGTCTGACAAAGCACTCACATCGGGAATTTTAAGGAGATGAGAGTAGAACCTGGATAGAACACGTAGATTCTTGATTGATAATGCAAACATAGCAATCTGCCAGACGTAGAACGCGCCAAACAGACCGAAACCAAGCATAGTAACACCGGATGATCTAATGAATGGACGCATGATTCAAGGGTCAGAAGGAAAGGATGAGACGAAGATCCAATGGAAGAACGAATAAATATGGAAAATTTGGACATACCTTGCAACACACTGTGGGACAATGACTTGTTGCAACGAGGTCACCTCACCTTCTCTGGCGCGCAACAGAGAGAAATCTACGCAGCGCAAAAGGAAAGTGGAGAAGCCAACGACAAAGCCAACAGTACTGTAGAACATCGAACCAGGTAGAAGCAGGATAGTCGGATGGATGAGCTTATCGTATATTGTTTTCTGAAACCTAAATCTAGATTTACTTACATCAAGTTCAGGGCTCTGGAGAGAACGATACAAAAGATACCGTTGCCTTTATAGTATTCATATACCTTGGATATAATATCCACCAGACAAAGATGACGTTGAGCAAGAGGTCAAATAATTTCAAGGGTAGAAGGACAACATACTAACATCTTGGAGGAACAGATCAAGATCGTCAACATTAACCCAATCCCATAACGCTTTCTCGTAGGCATCGAGTTTCGGGCTGAGAATCGAAGCGTTCCTTCGATGATTATCTGAATGGCTATTTGAGAATGATTGGTGTGTCCGTCTAAGTCTAGTCGAAGATGAAGGAGAGTGGGAGAATAACGAGCGAGGAGAGGATGAGGCGGATGAAGTAGAGGCAGAGATAGTTGAAGAGGATGAGGATGTAGTGGATGATAGGGAGTCCGGGCGAGGTAGGCTGTGAGAATGATGATGGGTCAAGGGCGTGGTGACCGGAAAGGGCAGAACGGCTTCCGCCGGTTTCACTCGAGGAATAGGAGAAATGCTGGTGGCAATGAGAGGTATGATAGTTCCAGTATGCACTGCATCACCACTACTAACAGGAGGACCCGGAGGTGAAGGAGCGGAAGAAGGAGCAGGCAGACGGTTTGTTGGTCTGCTCGGTTGTTCGATCAAGAAGCTCTGAGGGACGGCACTATCCGGTTCTTGGTCAAATGACGTATCTTCTTGGATAGATTCTTCTATAAACGGAGACGATGCTGAAGAGAGTTTGTGACGACTTGAGTTCTCATGTGGCCCAGACATGGTCTGGCTTGTATGAATGTGTATGTGTATGGATGGTGATGATGATGGTGATGGTGTGAATGAATGATGGTTGATGGATGGGCGACTCTCATTTCCTACACCATCATCCGGCAAACAACAACAACGACGGCGACGGCGACATCAAGAACGACATCGATACAGAAATGTCTCGGACGATTGCTCACACTCGTACCCCAACTCATACCAGCACTCAGCTCCAGACTCCAGCATCCATCCAGACAGAGCCATCAACAAGCTCATCATCTTCGTACGTCATCAATTTTGGACAACACGCCAATCGGACACTCGCAGAGGCTCCATCGAGTTGGATTCAGTGGGTCATCTCTCGAAGAGTCTACGCTGGCCGGGAGGATCTTCGACAAGCTCTCATTCAAGGAGGATACCTTGGAGAATGTGTTGGTTCTGGATCTAACCGAGGGAATGTAAATGCTGGGAAGACCAAGGGAGGGAAGAGTGTTGAAGGATCGTCTTTTAAAGCATTTACTGGCCAGGGAAATAGATTGGATAGTTAAAAACGAGAGATGTTGTCTTACTACCTCTCGTGTTGTTAGACGACGATCAAGAAACAGAACAAGATATTCATTTAGTAGCATGTCCTGATAGAAATCTCATTGTCATCTGAGTTGAGAGAAAGAAATTCTTTAAACAAAATAGACATGGTCGTCATCATCGCGGAGAACGGTGAGAACGATAGAGCAGATCGGTTTGATGAGCATTCTCTCAACCAATGACACACAGATACGGAAGAGATGATGAACGGAACGATGATTATGAAGAGTCCTTCAATGAGTCTACGATAGTGTGGAAGTGTACATAAGATCATTATTATCTTCGCCATCACCATCATCACCATCGACCGCTCAAGGAAGGTGTATCTTTGAACGCGCCTGTTTTTCTTTTTTCTTGATTTTTTATTTCATTCCTTCAACCATCAACCTCACTCTCTTCCTTCATTCTCTCTCCTTTGAATCAACGCTCTTAGACAAACATAGACACACTCACACCTACTTGGTAAAGCCGCCCCTTCGACCTACAAGTCAAGGGTTTCATGTCGGAAAACTCGATAAAGGTCGCCGGTATGTTTCTACGTGCATTCTCTCCGGTTTCATCGTCATCATCACCGTCATCCTCGCCTTGTCTCCGTCCAAAGAGACAGGATACTCTAACCTTTGTCTTCATCTTATTAAATACTTAATGCCCCTCCAAAAACAGTACTAACTTCTATGACATATCATTGAATCATCCTCTAGTCCGAGTACGACCGTTGAGCGAAGCCGAGCAGGCTCGTATTCCATCTAACCAGCCAACAACCTTCCTAGGTGATGGGTTCCTAGCCGGAAAAGGAACACCTAGAAAAGAAGTCTCTATCGGATTTGGTCACGGTGGCAGAGGTTTTGGCGAAGTCATCAGTATGCCTCTCTTTTCTTACCCTGCGTCTTTCTCATTGATCAAATGGACATAACATCATATATATGGAATGGCATCCAAATATTGACTGGGACACCTTCATTATCGTTCTTCGTCTAGACGTGCTCGACCACCGGACACTGGTTTTTGACGCTCCAGATACCAATCCTGTCGCACGATTTGGGTCCGGTCTTGGTGCCTCCGGAGGTCGTCGGTACAAAGATGCTCGGTAGGTAACGTGTTCATTTGTATATATACTGTTCATGTCTTTGAATCATGAACACGAGACTTGCTCACTCAAACATGCTACTTATTCACTTGCCTAAAAACAGATACTGTTTCGACCGTGTCTTTGATAAAACAGCCACTCAGGAGCAAGTCTTTGAGAACACCGCCCTTCCACTCCTTCCCGGCCTGCTTGACGGGTTCAATGCGACCGTCTTTGCTTATGGAGTCAGTGTTTCTTTCATGACTGACCTGCCGATAGTGTTCTGCGCACCTTCAGGTATTTCTGAATTGTTTTCTCATTACTTCGCTTTTTTTCACTTTATCTAGGCAACAGGCTGTGGTAAGACGCACACTATCAACGGCCAGTATGATGAAGACTCCTGGATAGACTCAACAGACGGCCGGTCAAAATTTCGAAAGATCCTCCGCGACAAGGGTGTCATTCAACTCACGATGGATCATTTATTTCAGCTGATCGATGACAAATCTGACAAGATCGAAGCCCAAGTCTCGTTTTCGTATTTGGAGATTTATAATGAAACCATTCGCGACCTTCTTACCGACGCCGAACCACCTCGAAATGGACTCGCTCTCCGCAAGGACGAAAAGTCTAGGATCACCGTGCCTGGTCTGACCGAGATAAGGCCATCCAGCCCGGAAGATATTCACGAGGCTATCGAACTTGGAAACAAACGTCGGCGGACAGAAATGACGAACGCAAACAAGACATCTTCTCGTTCACACGCCGTCCTTCAAATCAATGTCGTCGTCAAACCGAGAGAGGCCGGTATCGAGAGCGCCATCACCATTGCCACCCTGTCCATCATCGATCTTGCCGGAAGTGAGCGCGCCGCTGCAACCTCCAATCTGGGCGCCCGGATGAAGGAAGGCTCGTCCATCAACAAGTCTCTTCTCGCTCTCGGAAACTGTATCAATGCATTATGCCAACGAGGAAACCGGCATATTCCATACCGAGACTCGAAACTTACCCGGCTGCTTGAGTTCTCTCTCGGCGGAAACTGCAAGACGTGCATGATCGTTTGTATCTCGCCCTCCTCAGTCCACTTTGATGACACGCAAAACACGCTCAAGTACGCCAACCGAGCTAAACAGATAAAGACGGATGTGAGCCGAAATCTCTACAATGTCAATACTCACGTCAAGCAATACGTCCAACGGATTGCCGAGCTTTCTCAAACTGTCTGTACGCTGCAGAAAAAGCTGGAAGACAAAGCCTCTGATGAGAGCATCATCGAGAAACGGAAGCGTTCGGAAATCAAGGCTGAGGTTGATAAAGCTCGGTCGGACGTCAAGACCAAAGCCGCACAAACAAAGGATCATATTATCGATGGTGCCGCGTGTGAAGCCATCATATTTGCCACCGAGGCGAAACTAAGACCTATTCGATCTAGACTAGCTGATATCGATCGCACACCCGGCCCCCTTAATCCGGTCATACTTGCCGAACGAGAGTTTCTCCAAAGATTATCCCGGCCAGATGAGGACGTTCTTCGATCGGCCTCTGTCCAGCAACGACTTCAATCGGCTTCCAAGTCAGCATCCATGTTTGAGGGAGTCGTCCGTGCGGTCTCCGAGCGACGACTGGACAAGCTGGATGATTTGAGTGTGGAAACTGTTAGAGGAGCCGCCTCGGTGTGCAACTCGGAAATGGAGGTCGCTAAGATGCGCGCGAGGGAAGGCAAGCTGATTGAAATTCTTCAAAACCAGGCTGATCGGGCCACATCATTTGCTGGAGTGTTCGCTAGGTCATTGACCGCCATGGTCGACGCAAAGGTCAAGCTTGACAAAGCTGTAATCGCTTGGGATGGAGATGAAGATCCAGAAGTCGCTGAGGTTGCCGAGGCCGCTAAATTCTTAGGGGATGCTACCCAGCTCAACACGACTATCTGGGAGGCTTTGTTAAGATCAATCGCGTCCGACGCCGCCCAAGTACAATCTGTTTCGTCAGTATCACTAGCTTCTTCCTCGATAACAACTTTGACGTCATCAATATCCTCCTTTACGAACGGCTGGAAAGCACCTCCGCCTACGAATTCATCATCCACTTTATCCTCTTCCAATTCACCTATCCCATCGAACCCGAGTTCATTCCCAACAACAAAACCAGCTACTGCTCGTCGGCTGTCAAATGCCCCGATAATTCCCACTGCTACCCGACGTCAATCCCTTTCTGGCTCTAAACCCAATTTAGCTTCCTCGCCAGCGAAGCCTCTTCGATCCCGACGTTCCCTTGTGGGTGGTCGGACTTCTCTTTCCTCGAGATCAACTTTGGCCTCCCCCCGAAAGGGCCTTCTCAAGACGTCAAGGCCGTTGGTACCGATGTCCCCACTTCGGTTGGCTAGGTCTACCACCAACGGATCTACCTCTAGGGAGACCCCAGTCAAAGATTCAGCAAAGAAAACGTTCAGATGGAGAGACGAGGCCGGGGAAGGAGCGATCGATGACGCAACGAGAATAAGTTTCACTGAAGATATGACTTCGGAGGATGCAGAATGGGAGGATGATAAGCCGGACGGAGAACCCCCGAGCTCGTCTTTAGGCCCTCCTATTCGACCTGCTCAACCTCGTTCTCCTCATCCACCACTTCCCCCAATGGCTCCTTCCACCGCCAGCTCTTCATCTTCATCAACATATCATAAGACCCCTTCGTTACCGAAACTGACCCCGTGGACGACTCAACTTCACAAAACTTCGCGTTCGCCTAACATGAGATCTCTCTCGGAAGAAAACGAGATGGCTTCGTCTCCTGCGCGCGCGCCGATAGCCGGCGAAGATCGTCGAATTCTGAGCGAAGATGGTCCTTCGGTTACTGACCGAATCAACGTCACCCTAGCTGCTGCCACAAGTCGTAGTGGACCTCCACAGGACCACTCTAAGCTACCTTTCTCGTCGGCTTTGACCAGACCGACAAGATCCCCTGGTCGATCAGCGGGCTATCGGATGTCACTCTCGATGTCTTCACCGAAATCGCGTCGAGCTTCCGGTCAGATTGGTCCCGTTAGACACGAGAAGAAGAGCCGGTCCAGTCGATCAAGTCTCACAGGTTCTCCTTCTCTTGAAGATTTCAAGATCCCATCTTCAGGAACAGGCATCTCGAAGAGTGCTCTCGGAGGCGGAGCTCGTCGGATACTTCAGACCGAAATGACAGGCAGCAATGGTGCTGGCACCAGCAGTGGACGGAACTCACCCAAAAAGCTAGGCGTGCTAGGTAGTTTGCCTTCAAGCGCAGCACGAAGACCGACCAGAATGTCACTCTCGACAATAGGGACGTCATATCCAAGACCAAGAGCTTCATTAGCACTTACAACGGGTCCAATGCCAAATTACGCGATGCCGACAGCGTCGAGAACGGCAGCGGCGGCGGCGACATCGACATCGTCGATAGGAGCTTTTGATCTGGCAAGCAGCTTAAGAGGTAGAACAACTTCTGCTGGAGCTTGGAGGTGAATAAATGAGAATTTGTGTTTCTTTGCCTTCTCCCTTCTATCGTTTGAATTCGTTTCTCCCTCGTTCTGCGTTTTTTTAACGTCTGTGTTCGTATTCTTTCCGCTCTTCCATCCGTGCCTTTCTACCATGATCTGCCTCCACCATTTTACGACCTCTTTACTTTGTGTTGTTACCTATAAACGTTCTCTTCGATACCCGATACACATATACACATTCCCCCTTCCTTTGTTCTTATTCCTTCCCTTTGTACGGTGTGCACACAGTTGTAGTCCTTCTCTGACATCTCTCTGTGAGAATTTTGCTTCCCGTATCAAATGCCTTTTCTTTTCACTATTTCATCTTTTCATGCTGCATCACTTTTTTTACAATATAGCATGGTCGCTCTCATCCAACAGTTGTATCAAGGGAGCGTAGGTGTGGGCAACTGATATAATAGTCGGTGCTGCGCATTTTCGCCTAAGCCCGCCCAAGTCATGAAATTTCTCGCATCGTTCGCTTTTATTTTTCACCTTCTAACGACTCTCTCCGTGATCACTCTCGCCCTCTCTCTTCCACGACCACCTTTGTTGCTCTAGACTCTTTCTCAACATGCATCTTATGTACACCCTTGGTCCCGATGGCAAGCGGTTAGTATTCGACAGGTTTCTTTTCCTTGCTTTTCTTTGGAGAAAGAAGCTACAAGGTATTGAACTGATCATCAATTCATCCTTTCGACCTCAGAGTCTACACTTTGAAGGTTCTTCCTATCTTCTAGGTCGATCCAAACACATCTTTTTGAAGAAAACTTACCAATTCTTGCATCCATGTTCCGTTATGTTCGCTCACAAATATACAGAAAGTGACTGAGACCGGACGAGTCGCCAAGTCGGCACACCCTGGTAAGTGATCATGCTTGTTCTGAGCGGGTTCCTTTCATAACTTATACTATCCATCTGGATGAATCCTAGCTGGCTGAAAACTTACTTGTGCTTGTTTGGATTCACCCTCCTCTTTGAACAGCCCGATTTTCTCCTGATGATAAATTCTCCCGACACCGAGTCACTGTTCGTTTGCAACCTTTTCTTCTTCAACCACGACGTGAAACAAGACGTTACGGGTGGCATCCAACCTGGCCCATAAGCCTTTTTTTTCTTCCTGATGTTTTATAATCTTACGTTGTCTGTTTTTTATGTTGTTCGATGAACCAATCCGCAATAGATCAAGAAGCGATTCGGAGTTCTCCTTACTCAAATCCCGGCCAAGCCCCTCTAAATGATAAATGATTTCTGAAACGAAAGATTTGAAAAAAGATAGCCCTTGTCTCGCTCCTTCTATCCTCTCCTTGGAGTAAGCCTGTGGACTCTTATTCTGTAGATGTGATGTAGGGTTTTATGGGAAACTCATTCAGGTTGGTGCCATGGAAAATGGTGTTTCCGTGATAACAAGAAACGGAGTAGAACGAGAGTTGGGCAGCTCACTTCACCCTAGGTTTCACTAATAATACTGACGGAATGGTCAAGTTCTTTAATTCGCTTTATCGTCTTTGTCTCTTCTCTCTTCTCGAGTCGATAAATACCAACTCCTAAGTGAAGAATACAATATACAAGCCACCAAGCAAACCGGAGAGGAAACGAGCGGGAAAGATAGAAGGAATACGCTTTATATAGATTGAAACCTGTATTCTTTTCGGTTGACCACTGATCAATACTCTTCGTCCCTTTTCCTTATCACACTGACCTCAACTTCACCCCAGCCACCGTCCCGAGTTTGGAACGTTCCTCCACCAGCGCTCAAACTTCTCAATTTCCCGGAATAGTCTGACATCGCTCCGAGCGGGATGATGGCCACAATCGTTCGTTTCATTACCTTATCTGCTGACGATCCTTGCAGAAGCAGGTCGACCGAGGCTGAAGGAGAGACCCATCCAGGTGGTACATACGTCACCTCTTCCGCTACTTTCTCGGAAGATAAGCTTGTCCCATCGGTCTCGTCGCCTAACTCTAGGATTGTTCCTCCTCGAGCGATCACATCGGCCGCCACCTTGCCTAGATCTGTCGGTCCTACCCCTGTGATGTGAGTCTCGACCAATGGCTCCAAGACCGTCGGCCCAGCTAGATGAAGAGCTTTCTGTAGCGCTTGATTTATCGCTCGGGCGTAAGCTGCAGGAGGTGGAAGAGAAGATGCTGGAACACCTCCAGGACTAGATGAAGATGACTCAGATTTGTTTTTGGGGGAGGAAGCGGAGGGACCTGTAGTCGCTACCTGCTCGCTGAATGGGGAGATTGGTTCGAGGTTGATCCGAAGATGAGAGAGCGGAAGACCCATTAGTGGACCTCCTCTGGTGATACACGCATAGAGAGAGGATGTGATGGATGGTAGGAGGACGTTGAGGGGATCTTCCGGATCTATGTCGATAGACACCTCGTTTCCTCCCCATTCATTGATATCGGCCGAGATAGAAGGTGAAGAAGCTCGAAGGACGAACAAGTCTTCATCTGACAATCGTTGAATCGAGATTTTGACAGAGGCCTCCACCTTGTTAGGAAATCCGACCACCGTTCCTTCCCATGTTTCCTCAACTTCTATCGTCCCATCTTCCGTTGGTTGGGGTAACACACTCTCCTTCATTGACACTCTCATCTTTCCGCTTCGAACCTTAACGCCTTGCTCCTCATCCAACCGGTTGAGTGAAATCTCCAGATGAAGTGGCCCCATCCCGTGAAGAAGTGTTTGACCTTCGTCTCCATTTCCTTGCCCCACCCCTGTCTCTTCGCTCTCAGAGGGTCGCTCTAATCGCAAGCTAGGGTCCTGTCGGACGAGCTTATCCAATGCCTCGCCGACAATTTTTTCTTCCTCCTTTCCTCCAATCTGAATGGCTACTGAGCATACCGCGCTAGGTATTTCAACTCCTCGCAGACGAGTCGGTATTGGTGGCAGCCGCCGCGGATCATTGGCAGAAAGAAGGGTGTCCCCTGTTCTGGTGTGTTTCAATCCTAAAAGTACACCGATCGATCCAGCTGGAAGAGAATTGACTTCAATGGGCTGTGAGGCGTATAATAAGAGTAGTTTGGATGGTCGTTCTGGTTCATCGACGGTCGTGTTGAAGAGTGCTTCTTTGGTGAGCGTACCTGTTTTTTGAGCCAGTCAAAATCCTGTATTTAGAAATGAAGACTAGTCTATCAAATAATGACTGCATCAGTCTTACCTGAATAAATTCTCACGAATGTCATCCACCCTCTCATGTCGTCCCAGACAACCTTGAAGGCCAAAGCAACTACCCTTTTGTCGCTCACTTCAACAAACAGCTCTCTTTTCTCCAGATTTACCAACGCGTTTTTGTTTCCTCTGATCTTGTTCTTCCATCCGGGCGCGCCCTTCTTTTTGGCTAATTTACCGGATTTGGCTTCTGAATCGGACGGAGGAATGATAGGATCATCGCCACCTACTACCGCAGCAGATGCCACCTCTGCTGGAGAAGGCAAGTAATCAATAACGCCATCTAAAACCAATTCTGTTCCCATGCCCTTGAATGCAGAACCGCACAATACCGGCAAAACCTTGCCCTGCAAGGTGAGCGCTCGAATTGCTGCTTTGAGAGAAGAAGGCGGAAGTAATAAATGAGAGGGGATCGAGGTTGTCGGAGAAGGGATGTCGAAGAACTCTTCAAGCAAAGGCAGATGATGGGTCGATAGAGTCTCGATCAGAGCTGTTCGAGCAAGGATGGCCTCGTGTCTGATGGGATGATCGAGTGGAAGAAATGAAGAAGTGGTGGACGAAGACGGAACGGTGGCTGACTTCTTTTTACCAGTCGGTGATGGTTGTGAAGACTCGTCCCATTGGAAGATCTCGCCTCCCTGGTCGTCGCCGTTGAACTCGTCAAAGATTCTCGTTTCCGTCTTGACTTCCTCTCCCCTTTTTCCTTCCCACTTCCAAAGCTTTCCATTGACGATATCAACCAAGCCAACGATTCCAGGCTCTCCGCCTTTGCCGTTTGTATTATCCAGAGTGGTGATTGGCAAAGTCAAAAGAAGAGGTAATGGGTGGAGTCTGTTTTGTGTGGATGTAAGGGAGTGTGGAAGAGAGGCGCCAGGTCGATCGAGCTTGTTGATAAATAGAATTCGGGGGGCCACATTGTATCTTTATTTAATGAAAAGTGCATCGTCATTAGGAGGAAGAACAGAAAAACGTGAACGGCATTCGACGAACAGAGAAGTAGAACACATGATATGTTTCTTACCGAGTTAGTTGCTTCCAAACTCCCTCAGTCTGTCCTTCGACACCTTCAACTCCATCCATTACAATCACAGCACCGTCGACTACTCTCGCTGCTCTCTCAACCTCCATAGTAAAATCCACATGGCCGGGTGTGTCGACCAGGTTGACGGTATGATTTGACCACTGGACGGGAACTGGTAGAGACAAGACGATGAGAAAGCTTGAACAAAAACTGCCAATATGAGTGATTCCCTAGAACTATGCTAACTGACTAGAAGCAGACTGAATGGTGATCCCTCGTTCTCTTTCTGCCGGCAAAAAATCCGTTGACGTCGTTCCTAGGTCGACAGTTCCAGGATGAGGAATACTGTGAGTATTGGAGAGAAAAAAGCAAACAAGTTCTGAGCAGGAAGAGCCCAACGTGATTTGATAAAAAGGAAGTTTCACTCACTATCCAGAATGAACCAAGATACTCTCGGTCAAGGTAGTCTTTCCAGAGTCGATATGAGCAAAGATCCCAATGTTTCTGATCTTGGAGATATCGGTCGTAGGAGGCACCAAAGAGGTTGCTTTAGGTGGGAACCATCGGAGCGGTGTGACATGAATGGCCCTTTGCGATCTGGTATGAGCTATATGTCGAAATGAAGATGGACGAAAGAGGAGAACCATTCAAAAGAAACCTAAAGATGAGTGCTGATGGAGAAGAGTGAGAGGGAAAGTCGGATGGGATGAATCTCGAACGAGTTGAGGATTGAGTTCGAAATTTCGAGGCCACGTCGCCTCCTTTTCTTCTCTCTTCCGTCATCAACATCAACATCGTTTCCATCAACTCTTGTCCTCCTTCAGTCTTGGAGTCCTCTTCTTTTTACATCCAACATGGCCGAGAAAACAGGAGCTTATGGCAAACAGGAGGTGAGACTGTATAGTTCTCGCTGGGTTTGATGATTAGAGCAGCTGACCTCTTCCTGCAATGTGGTCTTGTTCTTTGATTACTTCGTGCTCGGATGTGTATAGGATGCATCAGGTAGAGATGGAAAGTGGGATATGGAAGTTTTCAAAGAGAGAGCAAAAGAACGAGATAAGGAAGCTTTTGATAAAGCTAAGGAGCATGAGGAAGCTGCCTTGAAAGGTGTGTTCTTGTCCACACATAGGCTGTTGCTCTTCTCATCTTGTTTGCCTGCAATTACTAGACAGCTTTTCATTAATTGTTTGACGTCTCACAGGGAAGAAGGTTCCTCGTACAAAGTTGGACCTTCCCAAACCGACAAAGCTTTTGGAACAGCGAACTCATGACCTTGGAATCAACAACAATCTCAACAAGACCATGGTCGTCAATAATCCTGGAGGACGGGGGGCTGGTCAACCTGGGTTTTACTGTGATCTTTGTAAGAGAGTGTCGAAGGATTCGATTGCCTATCTAAGTCATGTCAACGGGAAAACGCGTGAGTACTCGGCTTTCTACCGAGAATCGCCCTCTGTCGTATGCTGTGATAGATAGGTGACGTCCCTTTCGCTTGCGTTCTGTAGACCTCCGTCGTTTGGGTCAGACTACACAGGTCGCTCGGTCCACGTTAGATCAAGTCCGAGCTAAAATTGCCTTCCTCCGAGCGCAAACATCTCAAGAGTCGGAATCGAAACGCTTCAATTTCGAGAAACGTTTAGCGGAAGTCACTCAGTTGGAGGATCAACGTCGATCGGCAGAGAAACAGAAGATTCGAATAGAAAAAGAACAAAAGCGAGAGAAGGAGCTTAAGGCCAAGATGGGTGTCCAAGACGAAGGAATCGCAGGAATGATGGGATTCGGAGGTTTTGGTAGCCGTAAGATTAGGTAGACGTTTTTCATTGACCGAATTTGTGTCAATCTGGTTAACTCTTCGAGGCGGACGGGATGAACCCAAGAGGGTGACATTGTATCTTTAAGAAAGCGATCCGTGTACTACTATGACCGCCTTGAGCCTGTCTAAATTGGCATTGCAGCGACATTTCGACGCTCTCCGTTGTCCCACATTGATACTCTACAGAAATACAACATACGCATTGATTGATACAAAGGCACCATAGAGAATTCTTAATTGAGAGATTTGACCTTATCCCAGTCTACATCTTCCGGCAATGCCTCCCTTACATTCGACTTTCGCTGATACCGCTGCCAATTCAGGCCAACTTCGGGTTTTGATGTGCCAAGATTTGCTGCCATCGTGCCATCGGTTTCATCGAGCAGCCCAATCTTGCGCTTATAGGCATTTTGTCGAGCCAGCCGGTCGTCTTCACGATCTCGAAAACGCTGACCCATCCGCCTAAAGAGATCACCGAAACTAACGTCTGATACCAGGTCATGAGACTCTATAGCAGGTCGGTCTATAATGGCTTGTTCCTTTGCTGTGAGAGGCCGTTTTAGAGATATCCGGCGGAGTCTTTCCTTGCGAGCCTGATAGAATCTCCCGCGCCGTAGGATACAGATGAGGAAATAGAAGAGTAAAGAAGATACGCCGAGATGAGTATAGCTATTCTCTATCGATTATATTGAATAGAAGCAGATATACCTCAGCAAACATGACATTATCATGGCCATAATCCTCAATGAACATTAGATGGTAAGCGATTGCTGGTTGAAAGGATGGGCATCGGATAGGATGTGAGTATTAATCAAGTTTGTGCCATCAAGTATACAAGCAACACGAAACAACGTCCCACTTGCTGAGGGGCCTTCCGTTCTGAAGAACGATACTTTATTGTCTACTTATGCATATTGAGTAGAAGTGAAATATAAAGTGAACTAGCTCACCTCCGACGGCCGCAAAGACTGCCAAAGTGACGCACTTGCTCAGTAATGATTTCTTAGGCATGCTTCGGGCCATAGCTCGCTGGTACAACAAAGCTCGGTCTGGGTCAAACGCTTTTGGGAAGTTTGTTGCCTGGCTACCAGGGGGATTAACGTGAAGTGGCAGTTGAGACATTGTATACTCCACCGGGGATGATGCTGAACGATAAGACGGTAGGTTCTCGATCTTGTCCCGGGACGATCTGGATAGAAGAGTGGATGACATGATAGGATGATAAAGGTTATTTAGTTGTGTTATCACTCTTTCCTTATCCTTAGTTACTTAGGCTATAGGTTGCTGCCGTTGTTGTTGTTAGTCCTGTTGTTGTCGTCGTCGATGAGTGATGGACTGATGGGAAGATGAACGGCCATCATGGACTGGGGCCATTTCCCCACGTTGTATCGAACTTACGTAGTAAGAACAATCTATGCAAAGCAGGGTAAATGCTTTATCACTATTAACAGCATCTATCTCTTTCACCTGGATTCATCCATCAAGTTCTTTTGTTCTGATTCGGATATGTATCTTTGAACGGTATATAAAGTCATGGATCAACAGCTAGCGTTATCGTATCGTGTACATAATTTACAGGTACAATCTCTCCTGGAAAAAGTCTTGATCGAGACGTATGCACTTCTTTAAGCGATATTATCGACCTCCAGAAGGTACAAACATTCCACTCGGTAACTTCTTCAACGCATCTGCTTCATTCCTCCTACGCAATCCCTTTTCATACTCAGTCCCCGCGCTTGGACCAAGGGATAGCCCATATCTTCCTAGTTTATGAAGAATTACGCTCAACCGTTGTGGGCTGACAACCGGGTAGGAAGGGCGGAATCTAGGATTCTGGATGTACTTTGAAAGTGATGGAGAAAATACCAGGTTGACAGTCTGAGTAGGTGATTCATGAGATCAAGACAGAGAGAGAAATCAGATCAGTTGCGTCAAGTTAAAGACAGATTGTACCAAAAAAAAAAAAAAAAAAAAAAAAGAAACAGACTGAATTAATCTCTTCAAACACGTCTTCCAATCCCATTCTGCCAAGTCGCTTCATTTCAGTTTGAACAAACTTGATGTCTAATAACACATCCCGAAGACCGTTCTCGTTCAACATCGCAAAATCGAGCCCCGTCAGCCATTTCTACTCACCAGAATATCATAGGCAAAACGAAAATATAAAGTCAGCATTCTACAGCAGAAGAGAACCGAAGTGTGAGAAAAGACGATAGAAAAGACACGCTAACCATCAATGTATCACAGATGTATTTGCAGGCACCTCTATAGGTTCCTTGTCTGCCTTCTTCTCCCAGCCCACTGAGCACCGAATCCACATAGTTTGCTAAAAATCCGACCATTTCTTTCAAGTACTCCGAGCATTCACCGTCTTTCCTCGGATGGTTCGGTGTGAAATCAATCTCAGCCAGCTCGAAGAAAGAATCTAATTTCTTGGACAGCAAGTCAGAGATTCTACTTTGGGCTTTGGCCAATGTTTGAGACAAGGATTCGGTAGAAGATAGCTTGATCTGCGGCAATCGAGGATCCGATCTTAAATGTATGATGATCGAAGGGTCAGCTAGGTGAATAGATTTAGCAGACATACAACTAGGGACGAACCGTAAATTGCCAAGGACAACGTTCAATTCTTCACAAGCTAGTCCCAAATGCTCCAGATTGATGACAATTTGAGCGATGAGCGAGAAGTTGTTTGTTCCCTCCAGTTTCTTTGCTATGCTTTCACTGACATGATTGGTCATGATACGATCTATCGACTACGATATGGAAAGACAAAGCAGAGATTTCGAGGTCAGCTTGATCCTGCAAAACTCGATACGGCCGTGTAATGAGTAAAATATATACAAACAGATCGGAGCAGCGCGTCAATATCCTTCCCATGATCTGGCAGATCATCGACAAAATTATAGAATCTCTCGACGAAGTCCCGAATGTATATGCAGCATGACAGATAGCTGCTCGAGAAAGGCATTGTGATAGGGAATTGTTGGCTGATTGGCGCCCGCGTCGGTTGATTAAAGCAGGACTTGAGTGATAGGTTCGTTACAACACACAAAATGCGCGCTCACCTGGATAGACTCTTCACCGCCCCATCACTCATCCAACACACGTTGGCGATCTCTTCAAATGCTTCCCGATGGTCTACCCGTTTCGGAGCATAGTCATCGTTTAGAACCACCTATCAAACAAGAACGAAGCAGTATCAACTCAAAGTTGCAAGTGTTCAGAGGAAACGTTTGAATGATCTGACCTCATCAAACTTGTCGCTAAACTCTTTTTCAAGTAAAGCAATATACTGGGTAAACATGTCCAGCAACAGCTTTGTTAGCTGATCAATAGCATAGTCGTAGCTCTGTGAAAGAAACGAAGTCGAAATCAGTTCGTGACAACCCTTCCGTGACTCATCTCTTATAATGTGATCCAAACTTACTTCTAAAACCCTAACGAATTTCAGCACATAGTCTCGCACACTCAAAAGGTCTTTCCGCCCGATTCGTTCTTCCTTCAATGCTCTCTCTACTCGTATCACGAATCCTCTACAAACCTCATCCCACAGAAAGTCAACATCTCTCTGAGACCTAAAATCCTTTGGCGCAGACCGAAGCACGTGTGATTCTAATACAAAGAACCCGGTGATAGAATGTGTCAAGGAAAGAAGAAGCTGTTCTAAAGGAACAGGATGAGGTGGAGGTGAAAGGATTAGGTGTGCTTGGGTCTACAATGAGTTCATGTGAGCATAGAATACAGAGTGATCAGGTTAGAACATACAAGACCCTATAGAGGAATAAAACTGAAGGAAAATGATACCTGTCGATCTTGTCCATACGTCCGTTGAAGTTCTCCTCGAAGATCCAAGGCATCGTAGATGTGGATACATTGGTAGAGTGGTTTGAAGGTGATTGAAGCTGTCTCAATTGGATCAACTGTTGTCCCATCAAGTCAAATCAGACATTGCAGCAGATAAGGCCAGTGAGGAGAGATCGTGGTATTAGATTTATGTCTGAGTGTGTTTAAAGATCAAGCTCATGGGCAAATATCAAACGCATCTGCCCGATGAACTCACATTCAGTCTTTTCGTAGACTAAACACTCCACTGCTCCACCTACTCTCCCCGACCCACCTACTCCCCCAAGACCCCATTGTGCGATTCCAACGCCTAAATCTCGATCCTTTCTAGCTGCCCATCTCCTCTTTCTCTTCTCCATTTCCTCTATAGCAAGCTCACCGACATGCCCACTTTTCTCTCGAATCTCAAACAACCATGCTTTCTGTGACGCAGTCACTGTATCCTTGATCTGGGAGCGAAGTGAAGGCAAGGATGAGAGAATATGAGTCAGAAATGGTGTGGGTGGTAGGGGCAGATGTTGAATGTCTTCTAGCGACTGTGTATGCAGAATGAACAGAGTATGTCTATGAGTGCACATCACTGATGATATAAACAATCCAGAGCAAAGTCAAGACACAAACTCGTAGAGCGCCCCAACACTTCTCTTCCTTGATCATCTCGTCAATTCGGTTGACAAGATCCAACACACGCAGACTTGATTGAAGAGTTTCTATTGCCGAGTCAAGATTCTCGGCGATCCTCCGCTGCTTTAGAAGTGCTTTTTTCTAGATGGCAACAGGGACGAAACCAGCAAGGATGAACAGAACATGTTAGCAATTTCAGAGACGCTTAGGATACACCATGTACTTCCTTGAAAAAGACAAAGTTGAGATCCTTGTAAAGCCATGCACACGAAGGGTCACTTACCTTTTCTAAAAGATCCTTACCAACCTCACCCATGACTCCATCTAGCTCTGCGATTCTCCGTCTGAGATTACCCGTACCTCTCCTAACGCCTGTCAGAGTGCCTACGCTCCCTACAAAATCTTGATAGTTTTCTGCACACACAGCTTCAATTTCTTTCTCTTTGTCCTCCACAAGTCTATTGAGTGAGCTAAGAAAGACATCTTGTTGATTAAGCGCCTGAAGGTTTCGGACGAGAGGACCCAGAGATTCAAAGTTCTCAGTGTTGGACGTAGCGGAGAGATGAGATGCTGGAGATGCCAAAGTGATCTGAGAGAGCATCTGTTCTAATTCAGCATTGGAGAAAGTGGTCTTTCGTTTATTTGGTGCCATATTGATGAGTGTACCAAAATTGGGCAGCCTAAAGAATACAACAGAAAGATGTAGATGGTCGTCGGAGAACGACGAAACTTGTTGGCTGTTTTCTGTTTTCCACTCACTCAACCATCATCTTTCCATCTCTAGTGTATCACTTTCCAGCTCCCGTCTCTGGGTTAGTTTCCTGATCTTTCCTTCTCGGATCAGCAATGGCAGCTCAATCGGCAGCGAAGCCTCATCTCTCAGCTTCGTCCTCCAAATCTCGATCAAAATGGACCACATTGTTTCTTCTTTCTCCAGCTGAGAAGGACATCTTCATTCTCTCTAGCTTCGTCAAGCTTCTGTTAATTCCCTCGTAGTAAGATCTTGATATCATAATCTACTTTATAAACTTAAATATCATGACTCTTGACTCTATCTGCCTTCTATGTGTGTTCAATTGCATTCGAATATGTAATCCTCAGTAGATCTACCGACTTCGAGGTTCATCGGAATTGGCTGGCGATCACTCATCAGCTTCCCTTGTTGCAATGGTATTATGATGTGAGCTTCAAGACCTTGTCCGACATGTATAGATCAGAACACGTTCATATACCTCTAATGCTCTTTAATGTATCATTCAGACCACCTCAGAATGGAGTGAGCGCCTACAACCTGTCTTTGTCAAGCTTTTCTACGTGGATACAGAACTGATCATCTATCACGATCTTTCCGTTTTCAGCTTTGTGAGCATACATACGTCAGAGTGCCTTCAGTTAAGATTCAGTTTCTAACGATCTGTTACATCATTTGTATCTTGCTTTAGAGACTACCCTCCATTCTTTGCCCATTTTGAGCATTTTCTCTCCAACTTGGCATACATTATCGACCCGGCCATGGTACAACTTGCAAACCTGGGTTATGATAGTCCTTTCACCATCATCTTCCAAAGACTAAGCGTGATTGTCACTGAGTCTATGGTTCTTGGTACTTCTTTATTGGCGTGAGTCAAGAATGGAAAGCTTCTCGGATGAAAGGATGAAAGGGACTCAAGATACGAATCTTGCAAGATACTGACCTTTCGAATCTGCTCGAAAGACAGTTACGTGCGCACATCGAGAGATCCAGAAACACAGCTCGTGTTGTGCGCTTCACTGTTGATGCACCCAGCGTTCTTGATCGTTGACCATATTCATTTTCAGGTGAGTGTCGGATAGTTTTCTCTTGCGCTTTGTTTGCTGGTGACTGAAGACTGTCCTATCCTTTGAAGTACAATGGATTCATGTTTGGAATACTAGTCTGGAGTATGTGGTTTATCAAAGAGGTAAATGCATCGGGTTTCATTTAAGATTGAAATAAGTCTCGTCTGATTCAAATCTTTTCTTGAACAAACTTAAGGGAAAACATCTGGCTGGAGCTGCTCTATTTGCTATCCTCTTGAACTTCAAGTAAGCACACATTTGTTATTTAAGAGTTTATCTGCGAGATCAGTAATCCAGTATATCTGCTGGAAGACTAGCTTTTGCTCACCCGCATCTACTTGTAATCTCATCGTCTCATAGGCATATCTATATATACCTTGCGCCCCCGTATTTTGTCTTCTTGCTCCGGGCGTATTGCTTCTCCCCAAATCGTGAGTTTCCGTTGCGCTGCATGTTTCTCTGCTGTTCTTGAGAGATGCTCATATCATAGACATCGCTATACGTTTAAAAGGAGTATTCCTTCCTCGAAATTTGGTCAAGTTAGGATTCATCGTAGTTTTCGTCTTTCTTGTTTCTCTTGGGCCCTTCTTGCGCGACCTTCCTCAGCTCGGAAAGAGGCTTTTCCCCTTTACCAGAGGTTTGAACCATGCTTATTGGGCAGGGAACGCTTGGGCTCTCGTCACCTTTTTTGATCGAATCTTGTTGAAGTGTTCGTCATTATATTTTCTTTCTGAAGCACTCTTGAGACGCGCGAAAGAGCTGAGCTTCAGTGCAAGCCATCTAACAAAACGGTCATGGTTCCTTTAGTTGGCCATTTGGCGGGCCTCAATTTACAAATCGATTCAAAAGGGATCTCTTCATCCACTCGAGGTTTCGTGGGAGACACTATGTTTGCCATCCTGCCAGATGTTAAGCCTATTCATTGGTACGTGCTATCTCGAGGGTTATTTTTTGTAGTGAATCTCAAACGGCCAATAATCCTGACATGCAGTGTGTACCTCGTTGATATCTACACGCCTTAGTTTTGCTATCACAGTAGCTCTTCAATTTGTGAGTAAATCATAAATCTTCCGTGACAATCAAGCATGTGCACTCTAATTATTCTGCTTCAAATCTTCATTTGAAAATTGTAGATCTTCTCGTTGAAGCTTTGGAGGTCTCCAACGTACAAAACGTTTGTATGGGCTCTTACGCTGTCCGGGTTCACAAGTTTCTTGTTCGGCTGGCATGTCCATGAGAAGGCCGTTTTATTGTTCTTGACTCCTTTGACGTGAGTCCAAAGCGCTAGAATAAATGGGTTCTACCTTCGAGAAAGTCCTCGGTTTAGTTAATGACAGACGGCTGTATGTTTTTCCTCGTCTATCTGAAAGTTTCCTGGCAACGGAAGACTATGCGTTCTTCAGGATCTTCATAATCACATCTGCTTCGGGGATCGTATCTCTCTTTCCCTTGCTATTTACTCCTTCAGGTGCGTATGGGCGTGATGTTGTTCCTGGTATTGGTTGAGATTAGAAGAGCGATGCGCTGACGTATGTTTCTGTTCTATACTCTAGAGGCACCGATCAAACTTATATATTCTGCTCTGTGGTTCTTGATCACTTTTGCAGCCGTCTCTCGGGTTGTGTATCGGTACGTCTGGAGTTTCTTGTGCTTGCGTTCCTCTGATGAAGCTTTTGGTTTGACCCTGAATGAGTATTCCTTATGTTTGCTGACGTAAAACCTACAACCGTACGACTTTTCAAGACCACCTCCAACCATATATTCGATAGTCATTCATAAGGTGGAGAACGTCTACCTCTTTATCCTACCACTGATACCCCTGTACCAATCCGTGATCAACCCGCTCCTTTCAGTCCGCTCACCGGAAGGATCGATGGAATTCTTGCCGTTGATGCTGACGAGCGTGTACTGCGCTTTGGGTTTGGGTTGGAGCTGGGCTCGATTAATCTGGGCCGGTATTCAGATGACGGATACGGGGACAGAGAAACGGGGGAAATCGAGCAAGATTGACTGATTGGCTAGTTACTCATGAATGAATGCGCTTTTGTATATAAAGCGAATTGGTCAAAGAAACCAAAGCGAGATGTTGTTTAACCAGATTGTTAGAAAGATTGATGTATCGAATAGGTAGGTAAATCTTTCAATCTTTGTCCAAATCAAGTATGCAGTAACCTCATCATCTTTAAGCCATCTTATTCAATCAAAATCAAGACCATTCATCGTATTATTGAAAATAAAAATAAAAATAAAAATAGAGGAAGAATCGGACAACTATAATCATTGAAAATAAGAGAATCAACAGGTTAGCAACAGTAACTTATACAGACCAAACTTGATTTGTTCAAAGAGGAGAAGGGCAGTTTGAAATTCTCAGTATAACTATGACATAAAATGTAGGGTAGATCACCACACGAAACGAATCCTCCCCCTCCGGAACCCAGTGAAATTCAAAACGAACCACCGGCAGAGATGAAGGACTCTGAAGTTTGTAAAGACTTCCCGTGTTACTGATAAGTTTGAAGTATCTTCATAGAAAGGCGTTGTTGGGAAGAGAGATAGATGGACAACAGATAAACCTGTTCTGAAGAGATAGAAACAGAATATTACTCACCAAAATAGACTATCCAACAAGAGTATGATGATTAAATCGTTCAAGTACCAAGCTGTAGACTAAAAAACCAAAAGCTCGACCCCAGATGGAAAAGTTAGAGCGGCGAGAGCAAGAAGCCTAGTTAATTATCGGTTAGTCACTGGTTTTTCAATCTATATGACTTTTATGATCACATAAAGGTCAGCCAGATTTTATCTGCTTTTCACGTCAGCCTGAGCCCAGATTCATCGAGGCTCGCGCCGCGTAACCACTGATCGCGCGTGCCGCGTAACAAGGCTCGTCAATCTGTCCGCCCGCCGTTCGCTCGGCTGGGTGAGAAATTTAGGGCTTTTCCACCTCGTCTTGTCAAGTTTCTCTTTGCACCTCCGACCCCTTGTATTTCTCGTCAAGGTTAGTTAACCCCCTAATAGTGTTTGGGAAAGGTCCTTCAATCCCCTCAGTATCCATCAGTCTATCCATACCCAGCCATGCCAGATATGTGTCTTCTTTGTTGAAACTGCGAGAGGAAGGGAAATTTTCGTCGACGCAATGACTTTTCTTAGGAAAGGGTTGGATGGGTTGAAAAGTGCACGAGGTAGTATAGGAAGAGATAGCGGGGATGTTGGAAGGGAAAACAATGGAATCGGAGAAAGCTCACTTGGTCCAGGAAACTAGTTGGGAGAAGATCGACACAGATATGGGTTGACCTCTTGACAAATAAACTAAACAAGATTCACAATCCATGGAGAGGAAAACGACAGAACTCTGGCTAGACGGTTGTGCGGATCAATGGGCTTCGTGAGCGGTCTTGTTCTCTTTTCGACAAGATTTACTGACTCTTTTCTGGTCTTTTTGTCTTCTCTATAACTCTTTCCTGGTGTTCTGCTCTCATTGCTTGCAACCTTCAACCCCGACAAACAATCTACACTCGATTTTGTCCGTTACTTGGATTCATTCGTTCTTCGTCGTCCATATCGGCCTCGCGACAAAACTTTCCCTTCGATATCTCACCATTGCGTCCATTGTACCCAAATACCCATTTCACAATCTCCACCTATTGCTTTGTCCTCTGTTCTCGCTTGTTGCTACTCGTGTTGAATCCAAAAGATGAAGGATATCGTCAAGTCTCAAGATTTCGTCATCCCCGAGGGTGTCACTGTGGCTATCAAGTCCCGGATCATCAAGGTCTCTGGACCCCGGGGTGAGCTCACTAAGAACATTCGACACGTGAACATGGACATCCAGATCGTATGTGATTTCATTTTTATTTCCGCTGTTAAGGATGAGCCAAGGTTGATGTAGTTTTGCTATCTGGTTCTTGCAACTATCAGACCAAGAAGTCCGGTTCCAACGCTGTTTCCCTTGCCGTCTGGCACGGAGGCCGAAAGCACCTCGCTTGCCTCCGAACTGTCCGATCTTTGATCGAGAACATGATCACTGGTGTCACCAAGGTGCGTTCTTGCTTGTTATTGTTTTTTCTTGAATGTGCAAACATCCTCGAAGATGAGATGCTCATCATTGAATATGTTCGACTTGCTGTTCCACAGGGTTTCCTTTACAAGATGCGAGCCGTTTACGCCCATTTCCCTATCAACTGCATCATCGGTGAGGGAGGACGATCCGTCTCCATCCGAAACTTCTTGGGAGAGAAGATCGTGCGAGAGATCCCTATGCTTGAGGGTGTCACCATCTCTGAGTCTAAGACCCAGAAGGACGAGATCATCGTTGAGGGTAACGATATCCAGAACGTTTCTCAGTCGTGTGCCTCCATCCACGGTGCTTGCCTTGTCAAGAACAAGGATATCCGAAAGTTCCTTGATGGTTTGTACGTGAGCGAGAAGACTACCGTCGTCCGGGATGAGTAATTGAATCCTGGGTCGATGTCTTTTGAGTGTCCTTTGGTTGGGATATTTAATGGACATTTGTCTGAGCTTTTCTTCCGTTGAAAGACGAGCACACATTAATATTACTTTGAAGAACGTTCAGGTGCAAAGTGTAAGATAGCAATCGACTGAGAGTTTAGACCGAAGACAACCTCCGAAGAACGCATTTATCTAAATCAGTTGTAATACAACAGCTCAGGTGTTAGACATACAAATATCACCGTCAAATCCAGTTACAGACCATTCGTAAAGATCTTGACCTATAGATTTGGTCGATAACCCCAACTTTGAATCAGATCTCCCAACGGTCTTGGTCGAAACTTGGGTTATACAGGCAGTTCAGTCCGGACAGATAAAGAACGGTGGGGTGTGGGACAAGTGGAACGAAAACAATCTTCTTGAGTTTGGCTCGTGTAAGCAAGACGATCGTCAAACTCGGAACACAGTTGATTTTGCAGTTCGATTCCACATGTATCAAGACACAACAGGAATGATCTGGGAATCGACATTGACATTGTCGTTCATTTGGAAAGTAAACAGAGCCGTCTTTGATCATTTTGAACAGGCGCAGACGGTCAGGTATGAGGCAGAGTCGTAAGATCTCTTTAGGCGTTCAGAGGAAAGGCGAACTGATGAATTCGATATACATGGCAAGAGGCAAAGAACAAGGATTGATACCTCAGCTCCAGACATCAATAAGGAATACTCAACTCAACAATACGCCAGAGAGGCACTCTCAACTCCAGCTTCGAATGTTTTGCAAGCGCGAAGGAAGAAAGCCATGTTGGATAGATTAACAGAATATCAGCTGGATATTGGAATCCAGATGGTCCGAGCTTCAACTGTCGTTGCCCATGGTCCCTTTCCTCATGACCAGGAGAGACGCATCGAACGGCATGTCTGAAAAGAGACGAGATACGAAGCAGACGACCATAAACCTGATCGGCTCGGTAAGTGTATGATAAACATATGTCGGCAGGAATAGAGATTCAGATGTACAAGCCAAAACCAATCAGTTTTTGCACATGAAAAGGATCTTTATCCAGATTGACTGCATCTAAGGGAAAGGGTGGAAGAGTGAGCTAAAGGAATCGATGAGGAGGCGACTTCTCGGAGCGATAGAATTGTCTATCTTCAAAGCTTGCTTAGCGTACTCATCAGGATGTGCTCAAGTATGTGCTCAAGTGTATGAACAAAGCGTGAGGATATTTTAGTATAACTTTAGTAAAGACTGGTTATAGATGTACATAAAGTGATGTACTGATCATGATGATGCTGTGAACCTGCTGTAAGAAGAGAGTTAAGTGAAAGGAAAAGAACTTGAAAGACAACGAGACAACGAGATCAGGAAAACGTTAGGGTTATTGAGTCAAAACTTAAGTCACGTGATATCAATTAAGAACTAAATAACTTAGACGTTCGACATTAAGAAAAAAAAACATCACATACATCTGATACAGTTCGCTATAGAGAAGCCCAAGTAGAATGAAGCTTGATATATGTGACCAAGATGGTTTGATAAAGAAAAAAAAAGGAAGAAAGAAGAAATACAAGAATGAAAAAAGAAACATCAAAAAGCAAGCCCAAACGCGGATTTGAACCACGGACCTCGTCGTTACAAGCGACGCGCTATAACCACTTAGCTATTCAGGCTGATTGTTTTCTGCTCTTTTTTGCACTATATAAACGTCTAAATAGAAAAATTCAGACATCTGATACCTGGACTCGATCTTGTGAAGCTTGATGAATTCTATAAGTTCTCAACCTGTTCCCGGGTGATCTCATTCCATAGACTCATACACAACTCTTTCCTATCTAGTTCTGGCGTTGTTTCTGTGGCTGCTCCTAGTTTTCTAACCAGTCTACTGACAGTTGGGTGGTACGTGCTTTGGATTGGAGACTCGACCTGCACATTACATCCTAAATGAACTTGAACCCTGTATGCTTTGTTGTTTTTATCGCCCCGCTGGAGCTCTTGACCAAAACATGTATAGTACACGTGGTGTATGAATCTCGTTCTTCTGAGATTACCATTATTACTCCTCTTCCTCCTCATCCTGCTTCACAACAGGATATTTCATTGCTTGCCAAAGCAAAGACCCATTGACGAAGAATTCAACAACATCCCAAGTTCCCAAAGGTTCAGATGTATGGAATTTACCGAATATCGAGTGTAGTACTGTGGGTGTCCATTTCACTTTATTTTCAACCGCCGATCCGGATGTGGTGATTTGAAAGATCGAGATACTTGATCAGCACACCAGCAGAAAAAGAGAAATGACGAGACTGAGAGGTAACAGAAGACAGAGAACACGTACGAATTGACATCATGAGTTCAGCCCATGCAAGACACGGATATGAACCACCGAACGAGCCCAGTCTCTTGTTCAACAAGATTTGACTTATCGTGCTCATCGATTCCACCGCAGGCATTAATGCACGGCCATATTTCGTTTGTGACACTCCGTACAGAAACTTTCCAATACTCGACGAGTATGGAGAAGGAGTCGCAGCTGGAACTTGAGTATATTCCAAAACGGACGGGATAAGGTGAGGGGTCTTGTGGAAATGAGCCAAGCAGATCGTCAACACAACAACAAGCTGACGAGCGGATAATGATAGAACTTGCAATCAATGAGTACTCTTTTCTCGAAAGTGATCTCCTATCCGGATGAGGGGATGAGAAAAAAAGCAAAGAAGAGACTAACCAAACCTCGTTGTAACCATGTGAATTGAAAATCGACCCTTCTGCTCCTTCTCTCTGAATGGGTCAACCTATGCCTCGTCACTCCCACAGGTAGCATTTTGTTCCATCCTCCCCATTGAAACTCAAACCCCCACAAAAGACAAGCCTCAAGAAAAGCTGCCCCTAAGATGAATGCCAGTATGATAGCCTTCACCACTATGCTGTCGAATGACTCGAAGTGGAACACGAATGCTGTCTCAATGGCAAGAACGACCAAGTTCAAAAGGTTGGATGGAATACTGATACCCGTGCTTAAGGCTCGAGTGTACAAAAAATGTACGTGGATGAGAGGGATGGTAGGAAACTCAATCAGACTTCCCACGGCATGAAAGATCGCCCGAAGAACAGGTCGACGAGAAGACCCGTCGTCGTGACCCACAAGACTGTCTGATGTTTGACCAATAGGACGTTGCCCAAGATGGAAGTTGCAATGAGAGAATGAAAATGCAATGTGCAGGTGAGCTCCAGATTAAAAGATGCAAACACAAAGGAAGATACATACTCCAGAATTCTCGGTTCTCGAGCAATTCTGCTTCCTTATAGGCGAGATTCATCGGATGTTCGTCAGTGTCTGTGAAGTGCCAATCAGCCATTTGCGCACTGAAAGCCCTAAAATTAGACGGAAGCTGAAATGCGATACGCCACGGAACGATGAATGGATCTATCGAAGAAGATTGGCAGCAAAGGAGAAGTATTCCAAATAAAAACATAGTGGTCATCCAAAAGAAAATCAGAATAGTGTTTTATTTTATCCGCGTGATTATGAAGAGAGATAGAATGAGGTCGTACCAGATTGGGCTTCGGACGATGCATTGACGCGAGGTAGAGTAATCCAGTCATGAAGGCCAGCTGCATGTCCATCTTTTAATCATAACATGGGTGTCGATAACGATAAGAAGAAAAGAGAAAAGAAGAAGAAAGGCCAAAAATATACATTGTCCTTTATTTTCAGCACAAGGGAACATGAGAATGAAAGTCAGAGAGCCTCACCTACGTAGAAACAGATGAGGTCCATAGAACATCGAATTGTGCTCATTTTGAGTCTCGGACCAGCCTTCTTCGGTAACTGCGTCTGTTGAAGAGATGTTTTGCACCAGATGAGAAGGAGTATGTCCGACAAAGTGATAGGGGTCTTGAATAATTCGTGGTCCTGGCCGATTCAATCGATCGGCGTTCAAATGGTACTGTTCACCTAACTTCTTAAGATGAAACTGTCGAACCCATCGAAAGAAGAGAGGCTTGAGAAAAAAATCCTTCGTCTACACAAGATCTATTTATTGAAGTAGGACATCGACAAACCAAGTTTTCTCTCAAAGTAAGATACTCTTTCAAGTCATATATGGGAGTCTGTCTTATCATTGAGATCCAAGTGCTTGTCTTGATCTTGACACTCGCGTTCCTTCGGACAAAGAGTCCAGCCCTCTCGTCCGACTCGTCCAATTCATCCCGTACCGGGAGGATACCAGTTGTCGCCAGATTCGTTTCGTTTCCGGGGGATTCCAATCGGCTCCAACTGGTCCATCTATCTTGCACTGGCCATAAGGCCGATTCTTTAACAGCAGCAGCGTCGTAAAATGCTTCGAGTGTGGCAGAAGCGTTTCTCCATCGAGACGTATCATCGTCGTCGATGGTATTCATTTGAGGGTCCATAGGACGAACGAGTTTGTCGAGAGGATACTGGGTCCATGAGGTGAATTTCGGATCCGGACGAATAGTGTCTGTTAGGTTGAATGCCGTCAAGGTAGGTGGACGTAGAAGAGACAAAACAGGATCCGGATCGGATGGAACGACAACAAAGGTATTGATAATTTGAGGGAAGTATGTATGCGGTTGGTACATCCGCGCTCTACGGTTTTATGAGCAAAAGGTGCGTCAATGAAGTCAGACATGAACGTTAAGAACTAATGAGATTTAAGGACCAATCTTCAGAAGAGTCAAGAAACACATACAACACGTTCTGAGAGATAGGAAGGTTGACCGTCTTGTAAAAGGCCTTGGTCGTCGAGTTTAGATCTATGTGGGAATAGATGGTCTGACTAAAGATAGACTCCCATTCTCCAAATATCTCTTCCTCCCTTAGAACACGAGACTTTGAGTTGCTTCCTCCTGACTCTGAGATGGGTAGCTCTTTTCCAAACCTGATATATACGTTGGCCACGACGTTGAAACGAGGAATGTGTTCCCCATAATAACTCTTGACCACTGAGGATGTGTCGTCGGTGGCGAGAGCATAGTCATGAGGTTCATGCATGGATAAAACTTGTCCTCTTGCAAAAACAAAGATCACTAAGGCAAACCCGATAACGATCATCGAGGCGACGAGGCGGGCAAACATAGTACATAACGAATAGGGCGACATGGCTGACCGTTTCCGACGGGCTAAACGGGGTTGTTGGTCCAATTCGAGGACATTAGTTGGATTAGAAGAGGCGGAGAGATCAGCGGGGGCAAGAAAAGAGTCTTTGTCGGATGGCAGTGAGGGGTCCATCGTCTAGGTTTTAAGAGATCACCAGTCAACCTGATGTTGTTAACTCTATTGAATAAAGAGAACGAGTGACTCTCAAAGATATGGACGTTCAGGATTTCTTCCGAAGGTTATGAGGAAGAAAGACTCTAGAGCTCGTCTCGAGTGGTCCATCCATCCGGTAATGAGCGTTGGGTTTGAGTTTTATCAATTTCAGGATGATCAAGCGCTCATACCAATAGAAACGATCTCTAGGGTTTCACCTCTTCAGCAGACTCAAGCCGAGATTTTCCGGGTCCGTCGTCTAAAGTTTTGGCCCCATTGAATAAACAGATGTGACTGTGGAGATACGGCATTTAAACTTTAGGTAAGAGGAGAAGAGCGATCGTTTAGTTCCGTCGGTTAACAAATCAAATCTAACAACGCACAACATGTGAATTTCTGAACCGTCCTATGTCCTTTTTCTTGGCTACATACTTGTTGCTCGGACAAGTTTCTTATTCTATGGAGCTCCTCTTGGGGTTTCGGCCTCATGTTGAAAGTGTCATCTGATATATCTAGCCTGATAAATTAGTTTTTGCCTTCTCAACAAACGATTGTAGCCAGAAGGATGGAATGTGCCGACACGAATTTCCAAAAATAAATAAATACACGTGAGCCTTCAAGTAGGAGGTTATTCCGAAAATACATCCGATATTATCTCTCACTAAACACCCTGATATCTTCACATCTTCGAAGGTCTGTATCCAACAGCCTGGATGTTGGGCCAAACCTTTCACTCTAATTTTAACCGTTCTATCAAACAGTTTTGACCTCGCTCCGACCTCTCAGTGTGAACGCCTTGCGTCGATATCTGTGACGTCGAATAAATGAGTTTAATGTGAAAAAGTCATGGAATAAGAGAAGAGAATGTGCATATTGACCAAAGATATATCATGTAGCAACCTGGGAGAGTGTACAGCCCTGGTTTTCTATGACCTGTCGCTCTACTTTGCTGTCTGAGCTCTCATCCAAGCGCTTTGCTTTCTGTGTTTCTTCTCATTTCTGTTCCTCTTCCTCAGCTTGATTCTCCTCGCGCCTTAGCTATCCTTCTTCGTTTTCTTCTCTCCGCTCCTTTCTCCAGATGTTGACCCTACATACACTCACTTAATTACCAGCAATACCCTAGATAACTTGTAATATGTGGCCAAACTTTCAATTCTATCGCTGTTTATCTTGCAGCTCTCAAAGAAGCGATCGCTGATACAAATATGCTTTATAGATTGAATATAAACGAACCAAACAAAAGAGAAGAAGAAAAAGATGTAACCAAATATGAAACAGACCCAATCCCAGATCTAGAATAACCAACGGAGCACCCTCTTCCCAATCTTTTCCGACGAGTCGTTCTCGATCTCTTGAGCGGACAGAGTAGATTCGTGTTCCTCTATTTCGTCCAGACCTTCTCTGAAGTTGATGTCTTCCAACTTGGCGAACGGCTTTCGGCCAATAAGTTTTACCACAGAATAAAAGATGACGAATAAGAAAGGGGCGGCGTAGGAAAAGATACTGAAGAGGATGGGAGAAAGAAGGATATTAAGCAGACCATCAAGATACATCAGAGGAAAAGGCAAAAGAAAGAAAAGAAGAGATATGACATACAAACTGGCGACGTCCCAGCCACCTTTCAAGAAGACGGGGTATCCGTTGGAGATCAAGACAATTGTGCTAAGGGTGAGCGCGTACCAAGCGGCATATGGCTGAAAGATCGACCGGTAGGGCAAGGTTGATCGATCGATATGTTGAGCAGCCATCGCTTTGTACCATCTGATATGAGTCACACTCATTCCCATCCAGGTGACGATCTGAGTGGCGGTTGAGATGTTGATAAACCTATAGTGAACCATGGGTCGAGTGGAATAAGAAAGTCAGATATATATTCCCGGTATATTTCAGAACAAGGATAGAAAGCAAGCGACCGACCACTCGAGAACTTTGCTGGCTTGATCAGAGCATTGAAGAAAACTGAGGCAAGCAACGCAGAGCACAGCGATCACTGCATAAATAGGCACCCCGTTTCTGTTGGTGCGCTTGAAGAGCGAGGGAGCGTGACCGTCTTGTGCGAGACCACTATGAATATTCAGTCGGTGATAATTAGCCTACCTTCTCTTTAATGTTTTTTTTAACAGAGTGAAAGGTGAAAAAAAAAACATACTGGAGAGTTCGAGAACCGCTGAAGACAAAGGCGCTTCCCGCAGAGTAGATACTGGTCACTGCAACGTCCCAAGAGTGAAAAAGACAGCGATTTAGAAAGCTTGAAGATCGATGTGTTTGTGACGATGGATGGTTGACTAACTGATACCGGCGTTGACAACGGAACCCAAGTACTTTATCTTGAGCCTGCTCATCGCAGCTATGTAAGGAGATTTTCCAGCTGGATGAAGAAGTCCGGGTTGTGGGAAGCAATTTTAATATCGATCGACGATCAGTTAAGCAAACAACGAAAGATATAGACCGACCTCCGGCAGAATTAGTGGCGATAGCATCGTTCAAGATTTCATCGTTGTAAGGTACAACGGCACCGACGGCAAGCGCAGATACGAGGAAGCTATAGGCCAATCGATATCCACAAAGGAGAAAATTCAAGTCGGTACTTTGGTTCAAGAAGGTCGGAGGAGACCCATGAAGGCTTACAAGAGAATCAATCGAATATAAACCGATCTGAATGCACTGGGAAGGACCTGGCGAGGGTTGATAGCCTCGGATGCCTACCATAGTGGAGAAAAGTAGGGGAAAAAATAAGATTAAATGATAAAAGAAGCTTAACTCCGCGTCCGAACAAGGAAGAGAAACCAGGAAGAATCTGTCGGGACTGACCACCAAGGACAGTAAATCTGGTCCAGCAACGGTAAACGATGCGCCCAACAGACACGCCCAGAACCCTCGGAAAACGCCCGTATGGCCCTTGCCGTAATAATCTGAGATGGGGCCTGGATTTTTCCAATACCTGAAACCGTAAGCGTCTTTGAGGGGATTACCACCACACATTGTCACAAAGGTGAACATGAAGAGCCCAAGTATGAGGACAATCTTGCCTAAGAATATTGTGATCGGAGAAAAGTGATCATAAGTTGATGTGTTCTTAAAGTAGATTGAGGAAAGAAGAAGGAAAACCTCAAGCGTACATAGAACGATCCAGAACTCTGTTTCCGCGAAAAATTTCGAAGTCCACATATGAAGGAGCGCGTAGGTAACTAAACAGACTACCGGGACAATTGCCGGGTGGACGTCCTTTGATAGTCGGAGGACGAACGAGCGAAGGGAAAGAAGGAGCCGAAGGAAAACAGCGAGACGAGGAAGAAGAGGATGTCAATGAGAATAGAAGAGGAGTGAAAAGACGTAAGTGCGCTAGAGACAGCTTGGGAAGGAAAGAAGATGAAATTACTCACGTCCACCCAATAACCAAGGGCAGCATGGAGGGCGGTGATTTCGAAACAGAGTAGGGAACACATCGCAAGGAAGTAATTCCAACCAGACGCTCCACCAAACGCATCATCGACATACCGACTAGCAAACCTGACGAAGGATGACTCGACCGGTAGCTGACATACCATTTCTGCTTGACCTTCGTTCACGCTATTTGATTTGCAAGGTCAGAAGAAAGGCCAGAATCAGGTGATCTGCTTTAATTTATTGAGGTCACATAAAGAGGAGAAAGCGAAAGAGCGCCAACCAATAGATGACAGATGTCCATACAATGAACCCTAGAAGAAGCATCAATGGACCTCCTTTGACTGAGCGGATCGGAAAAGTGAAACAAAAGAACAGCAACTGATGAGCACATCGTCTCTCGGACTGGATAGACAGAAACAAATGGCGTACTGAGACTCCCTCCGATACCCATGCTGAACGACAGAGTAAGATCAACACTATTAATGAGCCACCATGAATTTATAGAGAAGGAGCAGAAAACACAAGCCAGGAGAAAGGAAAACGAACAAGACATATGTTCCAATCGTTCCGCCAATGGCAAGGAATCTGATTTGTTTGCCGGTCATCACTCTTTTTGTGTGGTTCATCATTCCACTTGGTTCTCCTTCCAAATCATCGGCCTCTCTGATATTTACAGAGGTCAAATCCTTTTTGGATTCCTTCTCATCCATACTGACAACGCGTTTTTCTTTTTTATCAAACGGAAAGGGGAGGCAGGCAGGGAAAAGGAAATAGAAGAGTGTGTGAAGAAATAAAGAAAAAAGAAAAGAAAAGAAAAACCGAAAGAATATCAACAAGGTCAAATACCTTGGAGAAAGAGTTTATATACCAAAAGAGAAGAAAAATAAGAAGAAAAAGGATGGCCAGCTTGAATCGATGAACCTCCAGTCAAGAGGGGGAAACCGCCAGATATTAACCGAACAAGAACGTGAGCGAATGCAATCAGCCGACAGAAGAGATAAGTCAGTCGCTTGATAAGATTGAGCAGTCAATCTGCCGAGAGAAATGAGGTCAAGACCCTCGAGGTCAGTCTGATTACCAAACGCCGAAGTCCAAAAAGCCAAGATAGCGGATACTACCTCTGGTAGTATGACGGTCGCTTACAGCGCACCGCGCGATATAAGATCACTTCTTTCGGGGAACCGCCTGATGTCAAGCCGTTTAAATTTTGGGTGTAGTTCGGATACGGTCTATTATAATTCGTTTTTTTTTTATTTTAGCCTAGCCATCAATCTTCGTTCCAACCACCTACAGAAGATATGTAGGGAGACAGAGATTCGCGTCCCAAAACGGCTAAACATTCCTGAGAAAACTCTTCGCCTTATGGCTTGGCACCCTTATAAAACTGTTAGATTACCGCGTTCATCCATCCCATCTCTGTCCCAAGCAAGCTATATAAGATGATTCATTATTATCATCATCATAATAAGTCCTTATATATATATAATGGCTATCCATCAGCACCGCACTAGATGCAGACAGAAAAAAAATACTTGGCACAAACCCACATAAGAAAAAGGATTGCTTCCATCGCCTTTCTTCCTGTCATAACGGTAAACCTGGAGGGTTTGCGAAAGGCTATATTGCTTTATCAACTTGTCATTTAAATTTTTGAAGTGCCGATAAAAGAAGATCTGTAAAGAAAGATGACCTGGTTTGGATTTTCTTTACTGGTCTCTAGACATAAAAAAAGAAAGAAAACGGTAATCCTCTACTCGACTGTCTAGGACTTTTGAACTAGATCACTTGAGAGTAGATTTGAAGCTGCTGGAACCGACTGTCAATATGTCTGAAGACGATATGGAATGTTCAAGCCTGCGGAGATGTTGATTGGCCAACAACCTACACATGCACACATACACACGTAAACACAAAGATATATATCTAACTGATGATGGACAACAACAGTCACACGTTTCTCTCTTCTTAAGCTTAAAACCTCATCTATCATCTGAAAGTCTCTTTCAATATCTTTCATTTACTCTTCACAACATCAAATGCCTTGTTTCTTTTGGAATGCTTCAGCCGACTCAGCAATTCTCCTTACACTCAGTCTTCCTGAGTCATCCATAATTCGGGTAATGATTTCCATATAATCAAACCAAGCTGAGACGACTAGAGTGGATGATCAAGCAGTATCCAATGTATGCAAACGACGAAGTTTACTGACTCGTACAGAATCTCACTTGCCAGTGGGATAAAGACTAAGGATTCTAATGCAGAGTTGACTTAGAACGGATTTTCTTGACAAACAAGTTTTAGTTGGGATCATGAGGCTGAAATTTCTCCGCCGGTTAGTTGAAGAACGAGGGGAAAAAAAAGAAAAGAAAAAAAAAAGAACTAGAACTTTAATCCGAAACGTTAGTTCAGGCAGAAAAAAAAATCCTCCTCTAGTACATTTCCTTCTCTTGCATTCTCCATCTTCATTGCTTTCTTATCTGTCTCGTCGTGTTCCCCTCCTTATCCGTTCTCTAACGGACAACCATCTCGACCACTTGTACTACTGCTCGTTGTTTCTCCTTTTTCAGACTCTAAGCTGTCATGTCGGGTCATCACATACGTCGTGACGTAATGACCTACGTTCCCTGGGTTCTAGTCGCCTTCCTCTCTATTCACACCCTATTACTCGTCTCTACCAGACCTTCAGAAGTAATCAAGTCAGCCGTTTCTTCTTCATTCTCTTATCTGTCTTCTTCAACCTGTTTGCCAGCCTCTTCCAATTGTCCAACGACAGAGAGCAAGCCTCAGAAGAACCAAAAGCTATCACCACCCATTCAGGCCATCCCACCGTGGGTTGACAAGATTCTCGTGCCGGAATCTGAGCTTGAACCAGGACGCGTTGATGACGGAAAATGTATGATTGGAGAGAACGAGTGGGAAGAGTGTGGAGTGAATGATAGATCCTGTGCAATTTATGGGTAAGAGAACGGCGCTTTATCTTGCTTTTCTTATTCTTTCTGCTCCTCATGAATTCTTTGACTAATACCTGTCATCTATTGCTCTCTCTCTCTCTCTCTCTCTCTCTCGCTGTTTTATTTTGAACTCTGGTGCCTCTCCTCTTCCATCCTTCGAACCATTTAGAGAAGACGCCATCAGTGCTTCCCAAATATATAGGGGTCGAACTGGGCGACTCCGACGAGTCCTGCGCAAAGCGGCTCAGGGCAAGCCAATCACTATGGGTATTATGGGAGGGTGCGGACAATTAACACGATCTGTTCAAGCTTGTCCGGTGTCTTGAACTTTTTCTTTATTTGTCTATCTCTTTCATTCTTATTTCTTGTTCAGATCCGTTTCGACAGGCCAAGCTCTGAACGACAAATCTCACCGAAATTACAAATGTCTGTTTGAACTTTATCTTTTGAAGTGAGCAGCTTACATGACCTGACTGGTTGGGTTTTCCTGAACGTGAATAGACCAAATTGCTCAGTGGTGGGAGTATGCATTTCCTCAATCGAATCTGACCTTTGTGGACGGAGCCGTTCGTGGTTCGTTATCTCCTCTTTCAAATCCTCGATGTCTGATCACTTCGCCTTTCAATTAACCCGACGTATGGTTTCACGGTCACAACGCATGATCTCTCAACAGCTCAAGGAAGCTCGTTCTTTGCAGTTTGCTATGGAGCTTATCTTCCAGTTGATGTTGATATCGTCTTTATTGAAACTGCCATTAACGACGAGTAGTGGGTCTCTTTCTCTTTTCTTTCGCAGTCCATCTGACGATTCAGAAAAGTAAAAATAAAAATAAAAACGATCATGAAAAAAGTCTTGTCTGACAATGTCTTGCCGGGATGTTGAATCCCTCTTTTGTATTCTATCAGCCTGGAAAAGTATGCAAGATTCATGGAAAACATGATGCGCGGATTGATGGGCCTTCCCAACCAGCCAGCCATCATCCTGCTCCAAACATTCGGTCTGGCATATGGAAAAATTGCGACCGGTGGCGCATTTCATATCGATGTCGCAGCCTATTACGATCACCCGGTCTTGTCGTATGTCATTTCTTTCTCTCTTTCTATCTTTCAATACAGAACATCTCATGCTCATCGTCTTTCATTTTTCCTTTTCTGGATTTCTATCACGTCACTAATCCGAAGTGCTCGTCAAATAATTCTGCCTCAAATCTTGGATGATCCTACAGTGGCTAAAGATTTCTTTGGAACGGCCGAGCAAGGAGGAATTGACTTTCGGCACATCAACGCTGGGGGACATACTGTCTTGGCAGGTTTGTATCTTTTTCTTTCATCTTCATTCATTCTTTCCGAATTCTTGGCTAATCTTGTGTTTGAACCTCGAAAGACGTCACGATTCAGTTTCTCAGTTCAGTGCTATGTAAAGTCCAGTACGAGCAGTTTCTCCATGGCGTTCAGCCTGAACCACTCCTGTCCAACCCACCGACAGACATTCCTCAGGTCTGCTCCCTCCATTCCACTTTGTTTGCTTTTGTTCAGGCCGTCATGAAGACTGATGCGAAGAAATATGCTTCACAACCTTGTATCTCGGGAAACAATCGTGACATAGTATCGACTAATGGACCCATACGAGCCTGAAAAGTTAGCTCCCATCTACGCTCCCACTTGCAACACGACGACTTCCAAATTCCGACCGATCTCCCCTTCAGGACCCACGGCCTGGACAACGGATGTAATCAATGGAAAGAATTTCTTAGCAGGACATAAGCCAGGGGATGAGATCCAGTTCAAAGTTGATTTAGTAACAAAGGGGTTTGTGATATCCTCGTCCTTCTCGCTCATGTTCGTTCATAGTGCATTCTAACAGTGGTCTTGTTTGTGTATTGAACGAATACGCAGAACCATTCAAATCAGTTACTTCCGTTCCTCGACCTACAATCTCGGCACTGCCAAATGCTACATCGAATCCTTTGGTCCTGAATCAGCCATTATGTTAGATGGATATTGGGATCAAAAAATAAGTATCGGTGATTTGGCTACAATCAGAGAGGAGGTCCCAGAGGGCGAACATACCGTTATCTGCCGGGTCGGACAGACTACGAACAGTCCGCAGAAGGGAACAAAAGTATTGATTGTTTCTATTCAGTCCTTCTAAAGGCGATCTCAATTTTGTACATCTTTTTGTATACATCTACTCTTCTTTTCTTTTCTTCTTGGGTTTCGCTTTTGTCTCTATCATCTCCGTTGCATAGCATTGCTGTACACGTCACTTTCTAGACCATCGTCCTTCCTTTTTCTTCAATGGCCCATCACCAGGTTCGGATAAACACTAAACCGGTCTGTATTTATCCATCTCCAAGGAAGGGATCCTGGATGCGTAGGAATTTTCAAGTGTATCGGAATTAGAAGACCTGTCGGTTTCTCTAAAACTCAACCAACATCACCAGGCGACCTATAATTGAAGGACCTGTATGTTGTTTCCCTAGAACCGACAGGATGTGGGTGGTTTAGCCTGATAGAATTTATAGTCTAGATATAAAACTGTTGCGTGTTGCTTGGGAAACGAGTTGGGATCACGTGTATGAAGTTTATCCATCTTTCTATCTTTCTCCATCTCTTTCTCGGACAACACTATATTGGAATAAATTGCACAAGTAGGATTTTCCTATGTCAATTGGACAATATTTCACTAAGCTCTCGTTCACCTGGTTCGTTCGTTCAAGATATACATCAACTCTGCTTCAAGTAAGATGAATGGAGGAGCCAAAACAAAAAGTGAAGACGACTTAGAGTATATACGAGAAAGAGAGATAGCAAAACAACAAGATGGATTAACTTCAAACACGTGCTCTTCCCCAGTTTCCTAAATAACACGCCACATATCATGACTAGACTGTCGAAACACAGCAACAAGTACGCATGAAATTATGAATCTGTGAATTACACACTCCATGCAAACAATCAAGGTGAAGTGGCCGAGTGGTCTAAGGCGCTGTGTTCAGGTTTCAAGACCTTGTATCGCAGTCATTCGTGGCGCGAGTTCGAATCTCGTCTTCATCATTTTTTTTAAATGTTTTGATTGTTTTGATCTTAGTATTTTCTAGTAACAGTGTGCTCTATCCTGCTTCCGTCTCTTTTTGTTATGGTTTTGTAGTTTGAGATTGGGAATGACAATCGTAGTGATGGCGATGGGAGACCGTGTAAGAATGAAAGTGACTTGAGGGAGAAATAAATAATGAAAGGAAAACGGAGTAGGCAACAAAAAAAAAAAGAAAAAAAGAGATTGACCGTAGGGTGAATTGAACACCCGTCGTCCGCGAATTTGTAGTGAAAGACCACAAGCGGAAGTACTAACCACTATACTATACGATCTTGTTAAAATCTTGTCGTTTGTGTATGTTTATGTATGTACTTGAATTTCTTTCAGTCGGACCCATAGGCCGATCGTCTGGAGTCATGTCTAGTTGATCATATTTGTCGTTCTTATCCATCTTTTTCACCGTCGCACTTGGTTTTTCTCTTCTCGCTTCTTACCATCCGTCTCCCTGTCTCTGTTTTCTATTCCTATACCGACGTTTCCATGGCTCATCTACTTAGACCCTTCAGAACGCTTCCTCGGAATGTCCCGTCCGCTCTCAGCACTCGGTTCGTCTCCAAAGCAGAGGGAGGCAAACCGGTTTCGGACTTTATGGGCGACGTACCCGACACTTCTGTAGAGATCAAATCGCAACCCATGATCCGGAACGCTCCTGGTGGAAGGCCAGATCGCTTGCACGACTCTACTAGTGCTCTGGATTGTACGTTTGTTCCTTTCTCGGCTATTATGGCTATTTCTCTCTTCTATATACGTCTCGAATGTCTTTTTCCCTGGATCTTTCGGACCATTCTTTCTTTCTTTTTTTTTTCTCGTGCTATGTGCATGGCCAGACAAGTTTGCTGAGCTCACGTAGAGTCCAATTACTGATCAAGCAGATCTTTTCCCTTTCGTGTTGTTCAATCATCAGACAAGTTGCACAGTCACAGTCGACCTCCTCCTCTTCCTTTGTTCACTCGATCTCAAAAGACCGCTGAGGACCATGTGCTGAGCATCCTCTACAACACCCCTCCCCCTTCTACCGAACCAATCAAAAGGTATCTTTTTTCCCTCTGTTCTCTATACTCTGTCGTCTTTGCTAGAATCTAGCGCTAGCGGGTGTGTTTCATAAGACTTCCAATCTGGCACCAATTTGCTGACACTTTCTTTTGATTCTATAGGCATTTCCTCAACTGTCTTGTACAAGACGAGCCAGGAGTTCTTTCCAGGGTTTCGGGAATTCTTGCCGGACGAGGGTTCAACATCGGTTCATTCAACTCTTTTACTTCCCGAGAGTACTGTTCACGTGATATCTAACGACCTGTCCTGTTCATTTCAGATTCCTTGGTGGTTTGCAAGACTGGAGTGAAGGATCTCTCAAGGATGTGCATCGTTCTCAAGGGCCAGGATGGTGTGGTTGAGCAAGCTCGAAGACAACTGGAAGATATCGTTCGTGTATTTTTCCTCTATCCGAACATTTGTATCAAGCCCTGACAAACCGTACCTTGTTCTTCTCTTCTACCGCTCTTTACCAGGTTCCAGTTTGGGCTGTCTTGGATTACACGAACACGTCGGTCATCCAGCGTGAGCTTCTTCTGGTCAAGATCTCGACTCTTGGGTCAGTCTCGCTTCTATGCTCCTCTCCTCTCCAAAAACTTTTCTCGACACACCGTGGCTGATATACTATCAAAATAACGTAACAAACCACCGTTTGCACTCTTGTTTCGATATGAACTACCGCTCTCTCTACACATATAGACCAGAGTACTTTGACTCTCAGCTATCTGCAGGCCCATCGTTCCATCCCAGCTCTGAGGTCACTCCTCTACCCACTCAAGGTGGTGAGGAGACCCCTGTACAGTCTCAGGAAGAATACGCGCACGATACCCATGTGCACGACCCAACGCCGGCCGCTCACTTTATGCTCACTCAGTCTGAGGCGCTCATCAGGCAGTCTCAGCACTTGGCGGCAATCCAGGCGCTTGCCACCCAGTTCGGCGGTAAAGTTGTCGACGTTAGTTCCGCCAGTGCCATCATCGAACTCAGCGGCAAGACCGAGAGGATCGAAGCCTTCTTGGGTCTTGTGAAGCCTTGGGGAATTTTGGAAGCTGCCCGATCAGGTTCGTCTCTTGTGTTCCTCGTGTTTGAAACGTTGCCGTCGGTCTCTTCATTCATAGTGTACTGATCAATGCTTCATGTTCAACAATATACCTCTACGCGATAATAGGTGCCATGGTCATGCCGCGAACTCCCCTTCCTAAGGAAGAAGGTGAAGATGAGTTCCAGGACGAGACTGTCGCCATGGATGCTTCTCTCCTTCCTCCTGGTTAAACGATAAGATGAATCATCTGTCTCGAATAAGAATTAGAACAGAAACACTCTTTAAAACGGCTTTGCGCTCAGTCATTGCCGATGTTTCTTTTTTTTTCCTCTCTCTGTTCTTGTCCATCGTCTTGTACAAAGTGTTGTTAAGCTACATGTCCTTATCGAATCATTCTTTCTTCCTGTTTTTGCAAGTCTTTGAATTCTTACAAGCTCAATTCCAGCTACATCTGTACGCAAACACACACACACACACACACATATATATATAAACACCTCGATAAATCGATATAGCCAAGCGGAGTCATTGACCGTTAGTCCAGCTTCGGAAGCGTTGACATAAACAGTAGAATTTTTTGGCGCTGCCGATGACGTAAGTCAAACCAGACCGGGCTTACACATCGTCCGTGCGCTAGGGTTCATTATCTCGGCTTCGTTTTTACATCTCCAGTCTATGTCATCGACCATAAATCTATCGTCTATTTGATTCACCTCTATAAACTCTGCTCTCTTGTTTCTGCTCTCTTCTCTACTCTCTTGTCAGCTATCTCTTTCGCCGTGCTTGTTTCTCTAAAGTTGTTGATATAATCCCAATCTTTCTTTCTCTCACCCTACTCTGTTCTGCTCATTCTCGGCTTTTATTCGACAGTTAATCGTCGCTCTGAATCCCTCGCTTTCTTTCGATCTAAACGTATCTCTTTAATCTGCAAAACATAGATCTCTCGCTTTCTCATGGTTCTCGGTTCATCCTCCAGACGGTCTTCCTTGGCCACATCTGAGCATTCTCATGCTGAGAATGACCCATCCTCACCGGCTCTATCTAGAACGTCTTCGAACGCTTCAAACTTGTCTAGATGGTCCCGGAAGACGACAAACTCGAAGATTGGCTCCAACTCGGGCACATCGATCGTGTCAGCCGGTGTGCCAGCCGACAACGTACATCGCGATCCTTGGTCTGGACACTCGGGCCATCTCAGTCCTGCCCAGGATGCCAAGTTACAAGCCTTTAAAGAAGCGCTAGCTGCCAAAGGGATCTATAATGAGTTTGGAGAGCACGAATTAGCCGGTGGGAATGGAAAGGGAAAGATCGAGGATGTTAGTTTGTTGTGAGTCAGCCCCGATTTTTCTCTGCTCGGCTAAATCGTGCGGCCATCCTTCTTGGGGTCGGTTTCATGGTTATGTTGGGTAATCATCAGCTACCTGGACAGTCGTCGCGTCAACTCCAACAGTTTCTCTTCCAACAAGATCACTATAGAATCATGTACTGACCGCTGTATGCTCATCTCGTACTATCAGACGTTTTCTCCGAGCTAGAAAGTTTGACGTCCAAGGAGCAGTCAAGCAGTATGAGGACTATATCGCTTGGCGACAAGACAAACACATCGATGGTAACTTCGCCTCCTTTTTGTTTCGTCCATGTTCTCACATGTCTGATCTTCAATATTATGGCTTGTCTTGTATCATGTCTCACTCATATAGAAAAATACGAAGAGTATGATATCGAAGAGTTCGAACGACTACGGGAGGTTTATCCTATGTGGACAGGTAGAAGAGATAGTGTTCGTCTCCTATTCTTGGCAAGTCAGGTCAGGCCGAGAAGCTGTACTGATGCGTGCGTTTTTTACAACACATCTCTATCGCTTGAATGCTCTGCAGCGCGGGATGCCTATCTATGTCTACAAGATCTCGTCCTTGACGACGGCGAAACTCAACAAATTGATTCCTAATGACGAGGCTTCATCGGCATCCATCGCTATCGTCACTTTCGCCCTCATCCGGTTCTTACTTCCGTTTTGTTCGACTCTGCCTAGACAGAATGAGGAGGTGCCTGTTGCGGGAACCAGCTCCATCGTTGATGTCGGAGACGTAGGTCTGAGTAGATTCTGGGGTTTGCGGAGCCATCTACAAGTCGCTTCGGTTAGTTCATTTGAGTTTTGTGGTGCATCGCAACCCTTCTATCAGAACTGACGACATCACACTTCATCATAACGGACTTTACCAGCAAGTAGCCAGCGCGAACTTCCCAGAGACGGTAAGTCCTTATTGCCCCGAGAACCGTTGAGCACTGTTGATCTGAATGAGATCAATCTGATTTTTCCGTTCTGATGCAACAGATCGACCGAGTCTTTGTAGTTGGCGCACCGTCCTTTTTCCCTACAGTGTTCAACTGGGCCAAGAAATGGTATGCTCTTTTTGTTTACCTCTACTTGTTTGAAGGTCTACTGATCTCCAACGATGTGTGCGCTTTGATCAGGTTCGATCAGGGAACTGTGGATAAGATCCATATTCTCGGAACCAGTCCTCTGAATGAGCTCATTCATTGGATGCCCCGGTCGTCCATTCCAAAGGAATATGGAGGAGACTGTATGTTGTTGCTTGTCCATCGTCGGTTTCCAGGGTATGCTCACTAATCATACTGACTTTAAATTTATAACAACAAAAAAGTGGGGTGGACTTATGGCGACTCCCCAGTTCTAGACGAAGAGGCTTCCCAAGCCTTTGGGGAGAAGGGGTGGGTCCGAGGCCCCATTGCTTGGAACAGCAATGGTCTTGTGCATCTTGGCACCATAGGTGGCCAACCGCGCCAACAGGAATCATCCTCTGGTCTCTCTAGGTTCCAGCAGCAGCCAAAATCGGTGTCGAACAATGGCGCCATGCTGTCCCCCGAACCGGTTGTCTATGCTGATGGGCCTACACCAAAGCCAACCCATGCCCAGCTTCCTTCGAGAGCTCCTCCAGCTGGGTTGCAAAATTCTTCTAAATCAAACTCTGAGTTTGGCTCGATCTTCAGCAACTCAGCTGGCCCTCCTCTCAATCATCAGGAGCCAGTCATGGTAGCAGGCATTACGTCCAAATCTCCGCCAAGCGCTTCTCATGACGCCAATGCCCATCCTCGTTTGCCCAATGGTACAAACCCGGATGCCGATCCAGTTCCTAATGCATCGACCTCATACGTCCCTCACACCCATCAACCCGTAGTGGGCGGAGCAGAGCAGAGAGAGAGGATGGAGAGTGAGGAACCAATCGGTGAGGGAAACATCAACCATAAAGGACAGCAAGCACAAGATGCGATCAAGGCGGGCTGGATCCCAGGAAGCGGAGTAACCGAGGAAGATTTCTTGAACTCTTTCAAGCAGGTATTGGTTTGAACGTATGAGTAGTCTAAATTGAACACATGTATAACATTTTCCCTCTTTCTCTCTTTCTTCCTTTGTCGATCCTTCAAAGTCTCATCATCTTTAGCTGTTGTTACATTGCGGTTTCCCATTTAACATTAGTTGTTGTTGCTATCATGTTGATCTATCCTTAGGTGTACTCTCTTAGGAGAGGTTAATAGCGCGAAATAAGCATGCGGTCGAAAAATCATCATCATCTCGTAACGAGTTCGTCGACCAGATCGGCGAAACAATCGAACGTCGCGTCTGGTTGCGGTGAAGCCTTGCTCTCGTCTCCTTCTCTGTATTTCCCAGTTTTGACTACATCAAAGCAATTCAAACATATGTTCGATCAATACGAAGAAGGGCGGATTTGAGATGCGGTGACTCGAAATCATGCCGTCAACATGAAGCTTGTACTCACCCAGAAATCGTTTCAGACCAAGCTCCAGCGCTCCCTCTCCAAGATCGTTGAGAACATCGTCTCCGACGATACCCACGTTCGACCAGTCCTCCTTTTTGAGCCCTTCATCATGAAGAGAATCAAGAGTCAACTCGAAAAAGCTCGAAGAGGGTTTCCCTACGATTTCTGGCGTGACGGAAGCAGCTGAGGCTAGTCCTCGAACGAAAGGTCCAGGTCCGAGAGAGAGTGCATCTTTGTCTTGTATGAAGTTTGCTTGGTGCTTTTCATAGAGAGCCAACGAAAGACATTGGTGAATCCGACGGTGCAAACGCATCAAAGAGTCTCAAACACATACGGTAGCTATCAAGGAGCGAGGGGCGGTTTTGGCCAAAGGGCTAGATCCTTGAGAGACAGGCTCTCCAGCGACTGTTCATTTGCGCAACATGCATGGGCCAAGACCGTATCAGAATATCCCTTGGGTCTCATGGATAAGGAGAAATACGTACGAATTCTGAAAGCCACATTCAGGTTTTTGTAATCCAGCTTATCTGGAGCAAGCCCAATCACTACAGAGTCGCAGTCTTCGGGTTTGTTGTGGGCGAGATGACCAAAGTCTTCTAGAGACGAAGAGGAGAGCAACAGATACGGTCTGTTATTATAAAGACGATGGAAAGTTCATCAGAATCGAGCTCAATGTACTGATCAAGATGCAACTAAGAAGAGATTAAAACGGAGGGATAACAATGTCAGAGTACTGACTTGAGGTTCCTCTGCTCGACTAAAGTTCGACAGGCGCTCAGACTAGTGAACAACTCATGCTCTCTGACGTCAAGATCAAGCTTCTTCAGTCTAGACAGAAGGCTGGAAGAAGATTCTTTGGAGGTGTTTGAGCTTGAAAAAACGAAACAAAGAGTATATCAAATTAGTACTTGAAGCAAGAAGGGTAGTATCATCGTATGTTATCTACTCTATTTACGTACGCACCAAAACCGGATAGGAATCTTGGCTGATCGTAGCTTTTGAATGGCCTCAGCTGCACGAGGAGTTGGCTTATCAGCGATATGAAGCGTTCCGGATAGATCTATTAGAAGCGCTGAAAGTTTTCCAGAAGATTGCATGGTAGGACTGATAAACGAAGATGAGATGAACGGAGGAAGGATGAATAACGTCAAGAGGAGTGGCACAGTGAAGAAACGTGATTGTGCGACTTTCGCTCGGTCAACTTCGATCTCCATCTCATCAACCGTCATCATACTCGTGCTCTGTTTTCAACATTCTTTCCGGTCATGTGGGAAAGAACACTTCAAGACCTCATTAGAGTAAGTTCACATACATACGTAAACTGATTGTTAATATAACCCTCATTATAAATGAAGTTCATTCTGATTCATCGACGTTCTATAGGGCATAAGAGCAAACTCTTCTAAACCTCAAGCTCAATTCGATATCTTCCTCCAGGAAGCAATCGAGGAAATCCGAAAGGAGCTCAAAGGCGGAGACATGGAGCTTAAAGCCAAAGCAGTCCTCAAAATGGTTTATGTTAGTGTTCTTCTCCCGTTTCAAACAGAGCTTTCATCTCAGAGCGATCCTAACCTTCGAATTCTCTTTTTGGTTACCAACAGTTGATGATGCTCTATCCGGTCACCCCTCCTCCATCGTTTCCATTCCATGTGGTAGAGGTCATGTCTTCTTCAAAGTACGCCATAAAGGAAGTCGGATATTTAGCTGCTGAGGGAGCATTTCCTGATGATACCGAGGAAATCGTGCTGACTGTGAACGGGCTAAAGAAAGTACGTCAGAGGTAGTCTCTCGACCTACCCATCAGGAAACGAACCAGGTGCTCATCTGGTCTTATTTCTACTGCAGGATCTTCTATCGCCCCATGCTGCTCTACCTCAACTCGCTCTCCACGGATTGGCTACGCTCCTCAATCCAACACTTGCTCGTGATGTATCTCACGATATTTCTTCGCTGCTCACTCATTCCAAGCCTCAAGTTCGGAAGCGAGCCGTTCTGTGTCTCTACAAAGTATTCGAAATGTACCCAGACTCTCTCCAGGATAACTTTCAACGTATCAGGGATCGACTGTCGGACGAAGACCAGAGCGTGGTGAGCGCTACCGTAAACGTCCTAACCGAGCTCGCTAGAAAGAACGCAAAGAACTATCTTCCTCTTGCTCCAGAATTATTTGAGGTGCTCTCCAAGAGCGAAAACAACTGGATGTTGATCAAAGTGGTCAAGTTGGTAAGTTACTATCTAAATGATATTGGACTGACAATTGCTTCAACATAGAGCTGATCAAAAATACGGTCTCTCCTACTGTAGTTTGCGCTTTTAACGCCTCACGAGCCTCGTTTGATTCGCAAACTTCTTCCTCCCTTGACAAATCTCATCACCACAACATCTGCTATCTCTCTGTTGTATGAATGCGTTTTGACTTGTATCACGGGAGGAATGTTGGATGACTCCGAGGCTGGTGAAACTCTAGCACGAGTATGCGTTGGCAAACTCAGCGGATTCCTAGAAAACAAGGATCAAAACTGTGAGTGCCTCTTCGATCGGAATATAATATTCATTGCTAACTCGGAACTTTTTTCGACTATGAAGTGAAATATATAGCGCTCTTAGCTCTAGTCCACATTGTTCCGACTCACCCCCATTTGATAGAGGATTACCAAGAGATTATTCTGAGTAGTGTCGATGATGATGACCTCAGTATCAGGCTCCGGGCCTTGGATCTTGTTTGCGCTATGGTATGTGATGTCTCACTGTCTGCCGAGAGGTTGTGCGAGCTCTAAAGCTGATGTGTTTTGCTTCAAATTACGTTTCAAAGGCTACCCGGCGAAACGCGCAACCGATTATTGATCAACTCCTCTCTGCCTTACTCCCATCTACGAAGTCAACCTCAGACCTTCCTTCAGCCTCGTCCGCATTACTCTCCAATCTTTCCTCTACCTCAACGGGCCCTTCCTTACAACCTTCATCGCAATCTAATCTCCTCATGCCTTCCTACCGTTTGGAGCTCACGAATCGAATTCTTCTCGTCGGATCCAAAGACACTTACTCTTCCATTCCTGACTTTTCATGGTATCTCTCGGTTCTCATAGATCTTGGATACATCTCTCGGGTGGATGTAGGAAAAGAGATTCGGAGGCAGCTGGTGGACATCGTCGGTAGAGTAAGAGACTCCAGAAGAAAGGCTGTCGAGCTGTTGGAAGGAGTTTTGGCCGATGAAAGATTTTTGAAGGGTGCAGGAGACGGTTTAGAGGACGGATCACACGAAGGGGGTGAAGCGGGCTGGGAAGAGATCGTGGCAGCAGGCGCTTGGATATGCGGAGAACACAACGAGTGAGTCCCACGATGAGCCGAGTGCTCACTTAAGAACATATGCTGAACCGGTAAATCTTGTCTGGCTCAGATACCTGAGCTCTCCTCCTCAGCTATGCTACATCCTTCTATCTCTTCCAATCACTCGTTTATCACCAGCAACTATATCCGTTTGCATCCACGCAGCCGCCAAGATTTTTGCATCTTGGGCAGCAGAGAAGGCAGAAATGTGGGATGTGAGCGAGAGTAGCACTGATCTTAACCAGGTCAAGGAAGTTGTGGCCAGGTTGGTTACTGGTTTGGAGAGATTCAAACATTGGGAAGAAGCCGAAGTTCAAGAAAGAGTACGTAACATCTGTTCGGTTTTCTTGTTTACCAACGTTATGAACTGATATTTACTGCTTACAATATGTCATATGATTTTGCCTCGGCTCCTCGAAGACTGTCAATATCCTCCATCTATTTGCGTTCATCCAAGCAAACCTGGATAGTTACGAACCTCCTTCATCTATAGCATCAACTCAGCCATCCATCGTGCCCGAAGAAGGCTTTGCGGCCGAGGATTCTCCTATGGATCCGGCGCTCTCGTCTCCAGCCAATACTCCCATCACTCCTGCCTATCCAAAGTCTCTACTTCTTCTGTCTCCCCTCTTCACTGCCCATGCTCTCCCCCCTGTCTCCACGAGAGCTCAAAGCTCTATCATCCCTCCAGCTGGACTCGACCTAGACACACCACTATATGAAAGGGTACCGGAGAGTATGGCAGATCATAGTAGTGCTGATGACGGGGATGACGACAGTGACCTTGACATTGGAAAACCCAAAAACTTATTGTCAGAAGGCAGGTCTCTGAACGGTACAGGGAGATCAAGAACAGAGGAGGAGGAAAAACTGAGACGGGTCGTTGCCGCTACCATGTCTGGCGGCCGAAAGAAGAAAGTGAAGGGGAAGAGTAAATTGACAGACGAGAAAGCTGAATCGAAGGAAGACCGAAAGAAGGTATATATTGCGATTCTATTCCTTCACGTTTCTATGCTGTAACGACCATCGATCGAAGCTAATATGGAGTGTTGATCACATCTTGAATTTGCAGCGCAAAGCAGCTCGACTAGCTCGCCAGGGAAATGGCTCAAGCCACCTCATGGAAGGCCGTGAATCTGATGATGTAGACTCTATTCCAATTGTTAAATTAGAATTAGGAGATGTCCCTAGTGAGTGCTCTTCCCAAAGATAATTCTGCCGCCTTCCTAGACACTTGGGCTTACGTGATTTCTGTCTTCATCAGAACCAAAGAACGGAAAGAAGAAGGTTGAGCGTCCGGTTTCGCCGCCTGTCCCAGAGATTGATCGAGATGGAGAGATGCCTGAAGGACTGGAGCCAAAGTCTTTATCCTCGTCCTTGGCTTCATCCGCGCTGCCAGCCAAGACGAACGAGAAGAGCAAAGACCCACGAAAAGAGAGTCTGAAAGACATTGTCTTAAATCTTGGTCCTTCTGGAGCATCTTCGCCAGCTCTGCCAAGAATCAACTCAAGAGGAGGAGCGTATGAGGAGTATGTCGAAGGAGATAGAGATGTACCCCATGTTGAGCCTGTGGCGGCAGTTGATCAGGATATTCAAGAACAAACCGTTCCTCTTTCCGGGCCAGCAGTTGAGGTGGTCAAGGTGGTCAAGAAGAAGAAAAAGGCGAAGCAAGATGAAATGGTCAGTGCTTCTACATCATTGTCAAAGACTTCTTGAGTGTATCTGTTGGTCTAAACAGCTTTCTATTCACACCGTTTCGGTGCTACCTAGACAAAATCTTTAGTAGAAGACAGCAGCCAACCGCTCGCTTCACCGGCAGAATCTGAACTAGGAACTTTGTCAAAATCAAAGAAGAAGAAGAAGAAATCTTCGTCAGCAGTTTGAGCTGATGGTTTATTATGTCTATTCGCTATTAGCAGTGACGAGCTTCTGATTGTATCAAGTAGATTTGATGAACAGACGAGTAGTAAGAACCCAAAAATGATAGATTGAGAAGACAAGAAAATGTAAACAAAAACCCAACTTAAGACTGAATTTTTTGTAGCGTCAATCAATCGCCATCTCATCGACGCCCAAATGATCATTGACACAGAAGAGATCTCGAGTGCTGCTTTTCAATGGATTCAGTCGAGCTCCACCTATGTCCTTTCTCTTGGATTGGTACTCCTCGGCTACTTGATAACTCGATGTGTCTTCGCTAGGCCAACAGCATCCTTTGACGTGCAATTTCCTTCGGTGAGAATTCTTTATCGCGTCTCTATTCCATGTCGCTCTTCGCATGTATCCGAGCATGGGCGATATTTAACACAGAACTCTTCTTCTGAAATGACATATATTTTTGATCTACTTGATTTTGTTGAATCAGGAATCAGATCCTTTTTGGAAGGGTCGTAAGATTGCTAGTCCTAGCTTACATTCACATTTATCGGATCCCACTCTGCAACCAGAGGAAGTTGTTCCGACTCTTGACAATAACACGAAATACATCACCTGCTTTGACCCTTCGACTGACTATCATTTAGCCAGTAGGTTTACTCATCTCTTGATCTTTGACCGTCAGAATTTTTTCTCCCGTGTAGATGTTTCTGACTAATTGATCTATGTCCGACCCAACGACAGCTATCCCTTCGGACACATCTGCCTCTATCGATGCCAAAGTCAGAGCCGCCGACGAAGCTCAGAAAGCTTGGGCGCGGACCACGCTAGATGATAGGAGGAATGTTATGAGAAGCCTTCTTGCTTGGTTGGTGGACGGGGATAATATGGAGAAAATTGCCAGGGTTGGAGTTCGTGACACGGGAAAGACCTGTAAGTGCTTTAGACATGTTCTTACCTCTGCTTTATCTGCCTCGGCGACCTAATAACTGATCTGTAAAAGAAAACATGCCTAATATAATGGTGAACTCAATCCGTTTCTCTTTCCCGATATAGTATTGGATGCTGCTTTTGGAGAGATTTTGACTACATGCTCGAAACTCGAGGTGCGAAAAATCTTTGCTAGAAGCTTGTTGGTTGTTTAAGTGAACGCTTCCACCGAGCTGACGGCTTGCATAGTGTAATTTTATAGTGGATGATCAAGCATGGCGAAAAGTACATCAAACCTGAACGACGACCTGGAAATATGCTTTTGATGCACAAAGTATCGCGTGTCTACTACGAGCCTCTTGGGACCGTTGCTGCTTGTGTTTCCTGGAACTATCGTACGTGTTTTAACTACTAATCTGTCTGTATCTGTTTCGAGGGAACAACAATGGAGACTTACCTGTTCGTTTACTTGCTTCTCTATCAGCGTTTCATAACGCGTTGTCTCCTATTATTTCCTCTCTGTTCACCGGTGAGTTCATGTAACCCTGGAGAAGCTGCTTGTGTATAAAGCTAATCTGTTTTCGATATCTCAGGGAATGCTGTGATACTCAAGTGCTCAGAACAAGTTGCCTGGTCCTCGACGTTTTACATCAACAGCGTCAAAAAGTGTTTGGAAGCTTGTGGACATTCTCCAGATCTCGTTCAGGTCGGTAACAAAGACGGTTATCTGAGTTGCGTAGTTCAAGTGTCTAACGGATCCGGATCGAATTCTTTTCTTCCCTTCACTAGCTTGTTGTCTGCTACCCGGAAGAGGCCAGCGCATTGACGGAACATGCGCTTATCCGGCATATAACTTGTGAGTCTTAGATCAATATTTGTTCTTCCGAGTTTAATGTACTTAGAGAAGTCGCTGGAAAACAGTTATCGGTAGTGAGCAGGTCGGCCGAATAGTGAGTAGCTCGCTCGCCCATTCTTTTCTGATGGTTTGCGCTATTGAGGAACAGAGAATGTTCATTTCTCTCGACTATCTAGGTCGCTTCATCTGCAGCCAAAAACTTGACTCCATGTGTTATGGAACTTGGTGGCAAAGACCCTGCGATCCTTCTTCCCTCGGCCGATGTAAAGTTCTTTTCTTCAACCTTCCTTCGGTCTGTCTTCCAAGGGTCAGGTCAAGGATGTATCGCGTCGGAGAGGTTTATTGTTCATCGGTCTCTTCTGCCGAAGTTGATACCTGATATGGAGCAAAGGATCCAGGCGTTGGTCCAGGGCTGTTCGTTGGGTGGTGATAACGGATCGGCGGCCGTTGACTTTGGGAGCATGATCTCTGATGCTCGGTTCGACCAACTAGAGAGAACGATTGAAGCGGCTGTTGAAGGAGGAGCGAAGTTGCTCGTCGGAGGAAGAAGGACGAAGGGTTTGGGCGGAAGTGGGTTCTTCCAGCCTACGCTGCTCGTCGATGTCAAGCCTGATATGGATGTGGCCAAGGAAGAAGGTGAGCGTCGGTCTGTTCTCGTCATACCTTGCTGCCTGACTGACTTCGGTTTCTTCAGTGTTTGCGCCAATCATGACAATCATCCCGTATGATACTGTGGCCGAGGCAGTTGGGATTGCCAATTCATCCAGATATGGGTTCGTCAAGCGGTTTCGTCTGAGTGTTGTTTGCGTTTCAATCTGACGTCCTCCAAAATCTTTGTGTGTATGTATTCTCTCGTTGGAATTCAGTCTTGGAGCATCTGTCTACGGTCGGTCGAGAGAGATGGCGAGAGACGTGGCTCGACAACTTGAGTGTGGGATGGTTGCGTTGAATGACTTTGGGACGTTTTATATCAATCAAGTTGGTGTATAGGATTTTCTGTCTGTTCAGTCGGGACTATAAAAAGACTGACGGTTCAACATTGACTTTCGTTTGATCTCCAGTCTCAACCATTTGGAGGCTGTAAGGCGTCGGGCTACGGTCGGTTTGGAGGACCTGAAGGCCTCCGAGGATTATGTAACATCAAGGCCATCGTTCGTAGTCGATCTTGAATATCTATTCGAAGCAAAACCTTTCTTTTTGTTCTTCGATTTTACTACGCTAAACTCTTGTCGTTGCTGTCGTGCTTCTCGTGTTATATCTAGATTGAAGATAGATTTTTCGGAATCATCCAGACGCCTATTCCTGGTCCTGTCGGTGAGTTGCTCCTCTTTTGACTGACACCTTTGTGTCTTGCTTTGCTCTTTCGTCTACATAGATTAAACATATGTTTGAATTCTTTGAACGATCTTGGACGCTGGCAGATTACCCAGCTGATTCTGTCAAGAGCTGGACGTTTGTCAGTGGGCTCGTCCGGCTGTTTTACGCGCCTTCTTGGGGAGGACTTTTGCGTGGTGTTCGGGATATCATTCGAGGGAGCTTCTAGATGGGACCAAAACACTTTCACCAAAAGGAACGCCAGAGAGAATCAAGAATAGGAAGGAGGGAGTATAAAAAAGAAGAAGAAGAAGAAAAGAAGAGGGTCTGGTAAGACCTGTGTTGATTTGATAGGATTAAGATGGTAACAGCTCGGACAAAAAGGGTATATGCGTATGAGGAGATAGATAGATCTATAAGCAAGCGAGCGAGAGAGCAGCATCGGCAGCAGGATCTGCGATGTGTGTACATCCATAAGCGAATTCGATTCCTATAAGAGACAAACCAGTGTGAGATTGTGAGTTTGTTGAGGGACAAAGAGAGAGCAAGAGAAGAGGGAAGAGAGAGAGAGATCCAAGAGAGCAGAATGTACACACCATGGTTAGTCTTAAGAGATTCTAGGACAAGCTGTCTATATGTTTCCTGACCAGCCAGACTGCCTCCTAAACAGAGAATGGATTGTTGTGGGTCTATACCATTCGGAAACGGTTTGACCAAGCGGGCAATGTCTGTACACAGCCGGGTACGGTTAAATGGAAAAAGTCAGTGCGAGCAACATCAGGTAAATTGGACAGGGAATAGGGAATCGTGATACCATGGGCAAAATGATCGGCGGCGTTCTTGACGGCCGAGAGCGCCAGGCAAGATGCTTTACTTGTTGCAAGTTCTGGCCGAGGAATAGCATGTTTAAGGACCAGTCGAGCGGCTGTCCAGAGACAAGAGATCCGTGATATGTTCAAGTCAGGTGCCTGCACGGTATCCGTTCAGACAAGAAACATTAAAGCGAGACTCGACTGACACTCTGCGATCTTGAATTTGACGGCGGTACCGGCTGAACCGGAAGACAAAGTTTGATACTAGATAGGAGAGATCGAGAGAGAAAGGAGAGATTAAGATAAAGTGCCAATGTTGATATCAATGTCCGGCCAGAAAGATAAAGAGAGAGGCATCCTACGAACCACTATGCCTGGAAAAAAATTCAAACACGTCAATAGCTGAATGCGGAAAGGAAAGAGAGAAGACAAGAGAAGAGAGACTGACTGAGCAAGCTGTCAACGTTCTGGACATTCCAGTAAAGAAGAAGTTCATTGAGAAAATCTTGCTCGGTGTGTAGACTGTCATTGAGAGTCCCAGCGTCGAATTCGTACAGAACTGAGCGCAGGGCCATTTTGCCAACGTAGAAGGCTGATGGTGTGTGTGTCCATGTGAGTGAGAAACTGACCCATCTCTAGAGGAAGACAAAAGAAAAGAGAACAACACCTTACCGCTTCCTTCATCACCCAGGAGCCAACCGAGACCGCCTCTTCTGGCCACCTGGCTGATGGTCTTTTCCCGGCCCAAGACTTTATCGACCTTAACCGAGAGAGAGACGGTGCCTGTTCCTGATACGGCGAGTATGCCCGAGCTCGCGTCCGAGGTGATCAATGGAGAAGATAGTAGAAGTGCGTCGTTGGTGATCCTGATTGAGCCTGCTCCCGAGCTTTCTTTCCAGAAGTGTAGAATCAGAACTTGATTGATAAGTATGAATGCGCAAAGTCACGACTCACAAGTAGGGCCCTAGATGGGTAAGTAACAGTTCTATATCCGGTGTGCTATCCACTCCAGAGACCTTGGTTTGGATTAGAAGAGGTGTAAGTATCCACAATGTAACTATTACAGACTGACGGCAGAGAAAACGGAACGAATAAAACGCACGCACCCCTATCCAGACTTTGTGAAAGACAGATTGAATCTGTGCCTCATCAAAGTCTAAGGGTAAGAGTGACGACGGAAGCGTCCGGATAGCTCGTATGGTCGCCTGTTTAATTCTCTCCACACAAACCACCAGACCTTCCTGAAGCGAGTGATCAAGTAGAATGATGGTGTTTGAGATATAATATGGATACATGTATAGTCATAAGCATAATTGGAATTGAAGTAAGAGATCAGAAGGAAGAAGAGCCAAGAAGAAGGAAAAAAAAAACGAACAGTGGCCAGATTACTACCAAGAGCGATTCCTTCAGAGACGACTCGCGGTGAACCGTCTATATGTCCATCCCCCAGGCTGATGACAGCCCTAGATTTTGTTCCTCCGCCATCTACAGCCAGACAAAGAAGGTCCATTAATGAATATATATATTTATATATTTATGTATTTATGTATGTATGTGTATATGTACCCTTGACGTGTGATGAGAGTGTATGTGAGTGGCTCTCTGTGCCTGGTGACGTGGTAGATGGTGAGTGCGCTTTCAGGTATCGTTCTGCGGTGGTGGTGATTGTGGTTGTGGTTGCGACCGTGGGTGAGACGCCGGTTCGGCGATGACCGAGAGCCAATAGTCACGTGGTTTAAATCGCTTATCCAGGCTGTACACAAAGGCGCCATCGTCGCGTTCCTGAACCTATTCGGAAAAAGAAAAAAAAAAAAAAGGGGACGGTCCGTGCGCGTCAAGCACGCAAGGAAAAATCGAGAGCAGGTCCGTGCGTCTTTGATTATTAGTGGCAACGCCATTCGTTTTTTTCATTTTTCTCTTCAACTTCTTCTTCTTCTTCTCTCATCTCCGATTCCTTAGTATCTCTATCTCGAGTGTGTCGTAGAGTATCATCGTTGTCGTCGCCGTCGTCTTCATCAGCCTTGTTCTCGTTCTCTCTCTTTCTCCCAGCATCCTTCGTCGTTTTCTCCACTCCAAGTGATCGAGATTGAAACCTCTCTGTTCAGGGAACCGCGCGTAATCTTCAATCACCTCACCCAACCAGGTATTTTGGAATTCAAAGCAAAAGTTTAGCACACCTACAACCACAACAAGAAAGGTGAGTCGGCTCTGCTCTCTATCTCACACACTCATATTGGTTTCTAACTGTCCTTCGTCTACTCATCCTTCAAGTAAATATGACCTCGACCGCTCCCTCGCCCTCTTCAACCGTTCACCCGAGCCCATCGGCGACTCCTCGGCCTACTCAGCCTACCGCCGTCAGTTCGACCACGACTGCGTTGACAGAGATCACTCACCAGGCTGCTGCTCACTCAGCTATTCTCGCCATGTTCGATACTGGAAAGCTCGCTGGGTTTCCTCTTCCCAAACCGACTACACATGCCAAGGCGAATGCGGCCGTATGGGAGCTTCAATCCCGACTCGGAGCCGGAAACTCTCTTGTTGGCTACCTTAATGCTGCCCCAGCCAACGCCGTTGTCACCGCGCTTGTCGCCGGACCGACCCTGCCTCTGATCGCTCCCTCGCTCGGACACCTCAGCGAGAACTCGGCCGATGGGAAACGATTCATCGTCCACCTCGCTCTAGGCGTTCCCTCAGAGGCTGATCCGTTGGCGAAGCCTTCCAACTCGCTCGCTCAGGTTGAAAAGTGGCTGAACATCCTGCCATCCGACTTTACCGTCGTCTTTTCCGGTTCTCCAGAGGAGATCATCCGAAATACCACAGAGATCCACACCAATCTTCTCGGTAATGTCCTTCACATCTTTGACGGCGTCTTTGCCGGCAGGGAGACCATCCGAACCCTCCCCACCGCCAAATTAGCCGAGCCGATCGAGCCTTTCGTCTACACCGGCTCGCCTTCCGCCCAAAAGGTCATCGTTTCTGCCGCATCCTACGTCTCAACCGTGCTCGCTTCTGGTGACCTTCCCGCCTCGGTCGGACGGCTTCAGATCAACTTGTTAAACCAGACCGAGCCTGCGCTCATTCAGGCCGTCTTGCCCCCCTCGGTCAACGAACTCATCGTGTTTGACCAGGTCGACTCCGCGTCGGAAGGGGCCTCCTTCCTCAAAGAGGCCGTCCTTGGCAACATCTTTGGCCAGGCCGGTTCCTCCAGAAACAGGGCTCTCAAAGTCTCTGGTATCACCGTTACCAGTGAGGAGCCTTCCTTCAAAGGCTTGCTCTTTGCCGCCGGTCTTGTTTCCCCTCCTGCGTCCTCGGCTGGACCATTGACGAAGCAGACCCTTCTGTTTACCGGTCCGCACTCGCTCCTGCCGAACGTCTTGGCAAAGACCTTCCTCGAAGCCTCCCCGGCCCTCCAAACAAAGATTTCGACCTTGACGTCCACCGCGCCCGCTCTCGCACAGACTACCCTGCTGGTCACACCCTCCTCCAAGCGACTCCCCCCGCTCACCTCGGTCCCCAAGAACGACACCACCGACTTTATTCTTGTCAACTCTCTCGCCGCACTCACTCAGACCAAATCGGCCCTTCGATCGCTTAAACAGAACGCGACCGTCTTGGTGTCTCTCCCCGGATGGGACAAGGCTTCGGCCGAGACAAACTTTACTCCGGCCGACAAGGCGCTCCTCAAAGCCAAGAACGTCCGGCTTTTTGTCCTCTCTGCCCCGCTCACCGCGCTCAAGTTGACTAAAGAGGAGGCCGAGATCCAGGAGGTTGGCCTCGGACTTGTCGGTTTCCTTCTTCTTTATGCCGGTGTAGGCGAGGACGGTAAGCTCCCTGATGGCCTCCGAGCCGTTGTTGAGGGAGCGTTAGGACAGAACGTCGCCCAAGACCTCATCCGAATCGGTGAACAGAACTTGAAGGAGAGCGTCGTGTCCCGATGGGAGCCTGCTTCTGAGGAAGAGATTGCCGCCGAGGAGAAGCGAGACGAGCTCGTTCTCGACGGTCTCACTTCTTTCCCGGATCTCACACCCACCGGATCGACCGGAGGACATCCTATCCAGGGAACCTGGCACATTCCTGCGCTTCATTTGCTTTTCAAAGAATCCTACTTCGCGCCTGCTTCCGTCCCCGAAGAGGTCGTCTCCTCTCCTGAAATCAAGAAGCTCACTCCTTCTCTCGAAGAGAAGACCTATCTTGCTACGGTAACCGAGAACAGGCGATTGACCCCGGACACGTACGACCGAAACGTCTTCCACCTAGAGCTCTCCACCGCTGGCACTGGGCTCAAGTACGATGTCGGTGAGGCCCTCGGTGTACACGGTTGGAACGATGCCGACGAGGTCCTCGAGTTCCTCGAGTGGTTCGGCATCCACCCAGATACCGTGCTCTCCTTACCTCTGCCTTCCAACCCGGCCAAGGCCGAGTCGAGAACTGCTTTCCAGTTGTTCCAGCAGCACATCGATATCTTTGGTCGACCGCCGAAGAGCTTCTACGCCGGCTTGGTTTCAAAGACGGACGTTCGAGAGGATGCCAGACAGCTCAGATTCATCAGCTCGCCAGAGGGAGGAAGTTTGTTCAAAAAGTTGAGCGAGTTCGAGACCGTCACATTCTTCGACGTTTTGAAGAGATATGAGTCTGTCAAGAAAGGATTAACCTTGATCGATTTGATTCATCTTATTGGAGAGGTATGTCTCGTTTCGTTTGTTTTCTTGTCTCTTGCTCCTCTTACTTTGTGGGAAAGCCTTCTCGAGTTGACCGATTGATTCTTACTATCTTTCTCTTCAATCAATCCAGATCAAACCCCGACACTACTCTATCTCATCGGCCCAGAAGTTTGTCGGTGATTCCGTTCATCTGTTGGTCGTGACGGTCGAGTGGGATTCTTCTCTTGGCAAGCCCCGATTCGGACAGTGCACCCGGTACCTTTCTGGTCTCAAGGTCGGACAAAAGGTCACGGTCTCCATCAAGCCTTCGGTGATGAAGCTTCCTCCGCTTGACAGTCAGCCGGTCATCATGGCCGGTCTCGGTACGGGTGCTGCCCCCTTCCGAGCGTTCATCCAGCACCGAGCCTGGCAAAAGTCTCAGGGAATCGAGGTCGGACCACTGATCTACTACTTTGGAGCTAGATATTCTTCCCAGGAGTATCTCTACGGAGAAGAGATCGAGGCCTATCTGGCCGCCGGCTTGTTGACCCACGCCGGTCTAGCTTTCTCGAGAGACACTAAGGCAAAGGTGTACATCCAGCACAAGATGGGAGAAGACGGCGAGCTCTTGTCGTCCATCCTGACAGCCAAGGAAGAAAAGGACAAGGCTTTCTTCTACCTGTGTGGACCGACCTGGCCCGTGCCAGATGTGTACGAGGCCCTGGTCAGCAGTCTGACCGTCAACAAGGGTTACGCCAGAGATCAGGCCGAGGCGGCTGTAGAGGAGTGGAAGGAAGAGGAGCGATATGTTCTCGAAGTCTACTAAACGTAGATGTCTTTTTTTCTCTTTGTTCTCGTCCTGTCACATTCCTTTGAATGTATGATATATATCTTTCGCTTTTACTCTGAGAACGTTGCGTTTGATTATCGTTACAAGAGCCAGGGTTCTCTCTCTCTTTTCCCGAAGAGAAATAGAACGAACTGGTGAGAACAGAAAGGAAACAGAGAAAAAAGATAGAAGTCCATTAGAGAAAGAAGATCTAGATAGGGAAACCCTGATTAATACATCCGTGAGGCATGGGAAGAACTTCGTTTTTGATTCCCTCTAAACGCCATTCCCTTTTTTCGACGCCACTGCTTCCAACACCAACGGAGCCCGAGAAGGGCCAACTGGAGAACAAGGAAGCTGAGAAGCCACTTTGTCGGATTATCCGATGTGCTCTCGCTTCCGACCAGCGGTAGTGAGGATGCGGTGGTGATCAAAGGTACGAGAGGAGGAGGAGAAGGAGGAGGAGGAGTAGAGGACAAGGGTATAGAGGAAATCTGACGGGCGGCAGCCAGGACCCTTTGAAGAAGAGAAGCGTGTTTCGACTATGGTATCATCAGGTTCGAAACAATTTCCCCCCATCCATTCATGAGACCAAGAGGGTTGGATCCACAAGAGATATCAGCAAGGTTGAGAGGAAGGCTTGTGATGGAAAACGTGAAGAGAAAAGGAACAGGATACGAACCTCGTATGTGAAGAACCGGGCGTTGTATCCGATTAAGTCTTCTTTAAAACCTTCAAACGTAGTGCGGAGTTGTCTTCTTTCAGACTCTAGATTGGCCAATCGAGTGGAAAGATCCATCAAAGCGGCACTATGAAAAGGAAGATATGATCAACTTGTATGAACAGAGAAAAAGGAAGGAAGGAAGGATCAATGAGGGGCGTACGCGAACGGTCCTTTGGCTTTCTCTTTGCCCAGTCGTTTTTTCTCTGCTTTCGAAGGCTTGGTGTCGATCAAGTCTCCTAGTTGTTCTTCCAACCCATGGACCTCTTTCAGGAGCGCCATTTGATAAGTCACAATCGCCTCGGTAACTACTTCATCGACTTCACCCGTTGATGCCGGGGGAGAGTCTTCGGCTGCTTCGAGTGCAGCTTGGGCTCGGGCGGCTATCGCCAATGGCGAGTCTCGAAGTCGTCTTGGCCGGCCGTCTTCCCCTGGTCCGACGACGGGTTCGATGCAGATGACTATTCATTTAGGTACAAAAAGAAAAAAGAAAAAGGGGTCAATCGAGAGGCCGAATCAGCAAAGATCCTGAAAACCTAGAATCAAGCGGCAGAAAGACCGAGAGCGATGCCAATTGAAAAAAAACTTACTATGCTGCACCTCTCCGTTCTCAAACTCTTCTTGGAACACACCTTCCGAGCTTCCTTTGTTGATAACAAACCCTCGAGGATCCGCGTTCTTGGGTGCCTCTGGACAGTGAACTCCCATGACGCCCACGAACCTAGAACCCTTTTGAACGACGTTGTCCGTCACGGTAAAGTTGGTACAAGACGCAACGACAATACCATATCCGAGGTGTGTGCCCGAGATTGTGTTGCCAATGACGGAACCATGATGAACAAGGGACTCGGTGTCATCAGACCAGGTTGCCGGACCGATGTTGAGGGCTACTTTGAGGTAGGCCGAATGGGCAAAGATATGGTTTTGAGTCACGAGCACAGAAGTGTAGTCTCCTTCCCACGGAGGAACATCGACCAAGTTGATCCCTTGTTTCGTACAGCATAGCGCAGTTGTATCGGTGAGGATTGAAGATATCGAAATGTCAGCTAAAGAGATTTTCGGTCAAGAAGTTGTGAGAGAGATTTAAGAAAAGAGCAGAGACAAACCTCCTAAAACAGTTCGAGTTCGGGAATAAATGACATTGTTTTGGACCGTGCTTCCACGGCTACCGAAAATGACAATCGCGCCATCCGTTGTGTCGTAGACAACCTATACCCGTTCAGACAACCATGACATTTCATGAGTTTGGTTCGAGATGGATTCGGACACATGGTCCTCACTCAGAGAAAAGGTAAGATGTACATTATCTTCAACCAAACTATCCATACAGGCTAAACTGATACCGTCGCTCCTAGGATTACCGAACGGTGGGGATTTTTCCGATAAACCATCATACGCGGGATCCCATTCCTCTCCACAAGGTCCAATCTCGTTCCCCCGGATGAGTGCTCTTGAACAAGACTTCCAGTCACCCTCTCGGAGATGGAGCGCGGACCAGCCTCTGTTTCAGACACAGTTATGTTGGGTCGGACAATCGTGAGTCTCAGATGACAAAACCTCTGGATAGTAATGCTGGGAAAAAAAGAAAGAACGCCTACCTAGGCTCATATAGTTTACAGTTGATTACTTGTTGATCATTCGCGTTTCCCAACTCGACGAGTGCCCCGCCCATCGGGACTCTCAGAAGTAACGGGCGATTTCCGTCGATGATTAATGATGAAACGGATAAACGGTTGCAATCTATGCAATCTCCTCTGTGTCATCCAGCAATAGACAATAAGACAATAAGAGATTGATACACATTGAAGCAGTATGATGGGATGCGGGGTTTAATACAAGGAAAGAGCTCGAAACACGAACTGGATGGCCATGCTTTGTTCGGGTCCTTCGACGATGAGCATAGCTCTATTAGCGTCGGTGGGGTATCCTTCGGTATATAACGCCTGATCTTCTGCCGTGAAGACAATAGGAGAATTCAACCTAAAGAGAGATCGTTGACAAAGCGCGACTTTGGTCCCTTTACCACCTGTATCAGAATGATTGAGCGTTTTCAAGAAATAGAAGCAACAAGGGAATCAGTAAGGGTCTACAGGTACGACGCATCTCGGACGTACATCCAATCTATTTGGAGAAGAAAGAAAGAGAAGAGGAGCATTGTACAGACCATGATATAGTATTCGGTTGATCTCGGCTTCATCTCCAGTAGAGATACATTCTGAGGAGGGCAGGCTTGCGTTAGAAACCGATGAGATGAAAATAAAATAAAGTAGAAATAGTCGGATGGAGAGAAAGAATGGAGATTTCATATTTGGGTGTGCTTGATGGTTCCGGCACGCATAGACCAAATTGTATATTGGATTAAAAGATAAGATATACTCAGAACAACCTGACGACCTGTAAGACGTCGCCCTTCAAGATGTATCTGATCTGATGATGGTTGGCAAGATGACGATGGTAGACACAAGAGAACGGAGGGAGATGATAAAGTTGAAATCGACTGGACGCGTCGTATTTTCGTCGTTTTGTAGAAGCGCCTCTCGTGTTTTCCTCATCTGTTTTCCCTCTTGGTTTCGTTGATGTTGTCAAATCAAAGAACGATGACAAGGAAGGCGCTGATGTGATAGTAGAGCAAACGAATCCATGAAATAGCAGGCAGATAAGAAGAGATTATTAGATAGGTATTTTTTTGTAGTTTTGTATGTTATTATCCATTATAAGATCGGAAAGCGTGAGCACACCAAGATCGATAATAAGAATTAAGGATGATCAAGGCTACTACAGAAAGAGAAGTATTAAGAGCATAGAAGGAAAGAAAACTGAAGAATCAATGTATGCGAGCAAAGGATTGGATCAGGCTTAAGCCTTCAAATCGCTTCCGTCTCCACCACAACAGAACGAGAATAAGCCCTTCTTCTTCTTCGGCTGCTGCTGCTGCTTTAGCGCTGCCTTCTCGTCCGTTCCTGGTGTGGTCTTGGTAACAGCAGCCTGAACGAGTCCATCTCCAGGGGTAACAGTAGTGGTTCCCTTTGGATCGGAAGTCGACGGCTTGTGCCCGTTCACGTCCGAAATCGTCGTGGGCTTGACGTCGTCGACAGCGTTTCCGTTTGCACCATCACCCGAGGTGGACAACGTAGTGCCCTCTGGGTGAGGCTCGGATCCAAGGGCGCTCGTGTGGGGGTGAGAATCGACGACGGCGGGGGAGGCATCAGTAACAGGCGTGGCCTCAGTAACGGCAGCCGTAGAAGTCGGGGCGCTGTCAAGCACAGGGACAGGCGAGTCCTCCACAACAGCGACCGGCTCGGTGGTCGTCGCCGTGGATGGTACATCGTAACCTACCAGACACGATGAAGTTGACAGAATGCAAAGTATAAGGTTCGCGGGGCGGACGAGGAAAGCAAGTCAACAAACGAAAAGGAGATAACTCTCACCTTCGACGGCCAAAGACTTATCTGCAGCAGGAGTTCCAAGAGGAGCTCCAAGGTTTAAAGCAGCAAGATCGCTACTCGCGATGACAGGTCCAGTGACGTCAGGATGGGAGGTGTGGACGTCGGAATGAGATGTTTGGGCATCGACAAGAGCGGCCTCCCTGAAGAACAGAAGCAAAAAGATCAATTCGAGTCTTTGACCAGTCTCGTTCGGAGCCAGTAGCCAGATGAAACACTTACGACACGTGTTTTCCTTTCAAGTAGGTGCCAACGAGCTGTTTTGATCGCCCAGAAATAGCCACGCACCAGACAGTTCGCGCCGAGAAGTCAATATACATGCTGTGTACTATCTACGAGGGCCAGGAAAGCAAACCTACGTTGGCAAAGAAGACTCCCTGATACTGTGCAACCAGTTTGTCCTCTTCCAAAACAGGAAGCTGTCCTTGTCCTCCGACAACAGAACCTGCACCCCAGGCAGAGCCCCCAACGATCTTGTCGACCAAGCTAAGCTCAGGTCGGACGAAGCCTATAGGGACATAAATGATTCCATCTAATTTGATGAACGGGAAGAGAATTAGACGCGTGAGTCGCGTCGCGATGTACAGTCAGGCAGATTGAAAATAGACAAACGATGGGCGAAGAAAGGGAGGGTAGTGAGAACAGTAGTCTCTTGTCCTCCATGTTGAGACCCCTGGAAGAAGGAAAGAGCACAAAAGGAACAGACACGTCAGATTAGAACAGGAAGCGATCAAGGGAGTAGTTGACCATAGAAGAGAAGCCATTTTAATTTTAATTAGAATGAATAAATAAATAGATAAAACTCACAGTAGAGGTCACTACACCAGCAAACTTTCCGACAAGAGCTCCCGAGGCCCAAAGACCTCCCGTAGCATCAAAGAAGGCAGACACTTGAGCAGGAGCTCGGCCCTGTATTGTTATTTGAGCATAAAGGGAACATTCGCACATGCTATCAGACTAGCTACCCGTCTCTATTAAAAAAAAATTAAAAAAAAGGAAGAGCAGGACGACGTACATATCGGGTTCCAAAGCAAAAGATGAATCCATCCAAAGTTTTGAGATCCTCGGGCACAATCTCAGGCCAGTCAGGCTTGGGACCAGCATCTATGGATTCCATAACATTCAAGACAATGAGGTGTCAGCGATAAACTGTCCGCCAAAGGTGATATAGCTAATAACAGAAATGTCGAAAGATAATCAGAAGATGATGAGACACACGTACACATCTTGGTTAGAACCTCAGCTGAAAGGGTCTCCTTGATCTGGTATAGCACCGCCTCCGCCCCTGTCTTCTCAATACCGGCCACGACGGAACCAGCCAACGTATTTTGGTGACCCCAAGTAGAGTATCTAATGGTGATAAACGGTATCCAGTCGCGTCACGACAACAACACAAACTTGAACAATCAGCAAGCGCGTTCATCAAACAGCCATCTTGGATGGATGGATGGATGGATGGATGGATGGATGGATGGCTACGTACACGATGACTGGATGTAAATTGGATCAAGTGGTTCAATAAGCAGAAAAGCAATAAGGATCGGAAAGCCATGCTGTTTGATCAGTACGTGAACGCCATCCGATGTAGGAAAAGATGGCAAAATGGATGGTTCTTCTCACCTCCAATTCTAGCACGAGTGGTGGACATAGTGTTTCCGGTTTTGTTCTTTGTTGTTAAGAGGCACGAGTGAGTTGATTATGATATGGGAGTATAGGAATAAAGTAAAGGATGGACAGAATACGTTTAGCTGGATGGATGTTGGTTGAAACCAAAACAAGAAAGATATCAAATAATTTAAAATGTTTCACTTTTTTAATGTGCACGTTTCTTCCCGTACTCTTTCTTTCGTTCGAGATGGTTCATGAAATAACATGGACGTCATAGATGCTATGGAATGATTTTACATAGTATGAATGGAAACAGCAATGCAGAACAAGACCTTTGACAGTTGTCGAGGCAGAAAGCAAAAGACAAAGTCGACGTTACCTTCCAACTCAAAGTGATAAACGGTAAGAGGAGAGGAAAGATACAAAGAGAATTCGTTGGGTCGCCTTTCCTACAGCCTCTACATGACAACATCCTCTTCTTGAGAACGGTCCCGTCCCTCATCTTCCTCGCCGTTGGCATCGTCTTCATCGTCATCATCTTCATCATCGTCATCATCGTCTGCGGCTTCCTCGTCACTCGACCCAAAAGAGAGCTGAATAAAGTCATCCTGGTCGATCAACGCATTCGAGTTGGAAGCATCCTTTGAGGAATTCTCCAAGCTACGAGAACCTAATGATCGGTCCCCATCTGCCGTTCCTCTCGCATCTACATAGATTGCCGGTCGATCCTGCTCAATCGACCTACTGCTGGAGGCTTCCTCATCGGCGGATGACTCCGTTCTCACCTGTGCCGCTGCTGATGGTGGTCGGCCGGCCTCAGCACGAAGGACATGCTTCAATCCACACTTCCCGTCCATCCTACACGTTCCCTTCTCCAAAAACTCCTTGCATTCCAGCGCATGTCTCTCTGAACAGGTTGCCCCTCGATCGCACCATCCATACTTGATGAAATCTCCACAGATCGGAGCTGTATCCGAGACTCGGACATGCGGATACAAACAGTTCTCGCCATTCCGACAAGACCCCGTCGTCTGGAAATGAACACAAGATGGAGTATTGTTGGCTTTTGGCTGATGAGAGAGCGGGCAGGAGGTGGCAGAGTGATTACAGTTTCCTCGGAGAAACCGAGGGCATATCGACAGTTTCTCAGGATCGTGGACGTAAGGGCATGAGAGAGCGTTGTTGCAACGACCTAGATGGGTAAGACGTTGTTCAGCGAGTGCCCTTACTCTTTGACAGTATGATCAAAGCAAAGAGAAAGGGTGAATTATAATGCCAGACAAACCAGTCTTTGAAAAGTATCGACATAATGAGGTTTTCTTCTTCTTCTTTTTCGGCAGCGAACCTGAGCTCCGCTTGTTATTCCTAAAAATGTATTAGAGATAGAAGTAGCGACAATGATGATGACGACAAGGACATAGTAAGGTGCATTATATTCGATAAAAGACGTAGATGGATCGACGAACCTAGCAGCTTGAACGCCGTTGAGTACCAACGTCATCTTGCCTAGTCTCTCCCGTTTCGCGTCGAGCTCGGCTCTCGAAGGTGCCACGCCAATGTATGCGTTGGAGGAGCCTGCCGATGGCCTGGCCAGACGAGCTTTCTCACTGACAGTTGTCATGGAAAGAGCATAATGGCCAGAAGATTTGAGTTTCCAATCTGCCATGTATACAAGCGAGGAGAAAAGAACCCTCTCTATTTAGGATCACTCACCTCTTTTGGAAAGTAGCAGGGTTCATAAGCGTCATATGTCTATCCGTCTTCTTGACCCACTGAGACGATGAAGGGTCGACCGATGTATTCTCAGTGGCACTGGTAGTATCAGTAGCAGTGCTAGTTGCAGCCGCCATCGCTGTCTTTGTAGATGACGATGACCCTGCCGACAAGTTCACAGAGCTTGGACCGAGAGAAGAAACGCATCCTGCTGACGAAGGATTCGTTAATACAAGTTTCTTATTCCTGGATCCCCCGCCAGCCTGTCTTGGCACGGTCGTTCGATAAGGATGTGGTTTATTAGACGCATAGGCTGGCGGAGGATCAGGTCGACCGGCTGGTGTAGATTTGTGATTGTATATAGCCTCTGTTGGATACGAGGAACGCAAGTACAGAGGACGAATGATGCGAGCAAATCAATGGTGGGACAAAGAGACTATCGGACGGAGCAGTGCAGTAGGATACACACATACTGTCGAGTTTAGCAATCTCTGCCAACAGAGCTGAATCGGACGACATGCTAAGATGAATCTGAAAGCTATATACAGAAAATTTATTCGAGCACTAAAGAAAGATGTATGTTAGAGGAACAATAACGGTGGCGGTTTGCAGTCGTTTACGTGGTCGTTTGAAAAAAGACGATGGTGTACGTTATATAAGAGAACATACATGTAGATTACTCTTCCACGATATTCAACGATGTCCTTACTTCCTCTCATCTTTTACATGTAAAATTGATTCGATGGACGAATGGCATAAGTCTCAACGTAGGTGAATTTTCGCTTGTTCTCATGATTGCTATCGTATGTTGTTCGATAGTATATTTTCACAATTTGCTCTGATAAAGACCCTGAAGACTATGTCACCTCCCTTATCTACACAGATTATGTCTCAATGGGTGCCTATATGTGTATGACTTGAAATGTTTTGTCGTCGTAGAAGAGTCCCATAAAGCATACAGATTGAACCAAGACACATGGTCTATGGTACATCGATCCAACCCGACCAGTCCGTTTTTGAGGAAGCCATTTACTTCTTCTTGGCGGGCTGTTGAAAAGAGGAAGATTGAAAGAAAAAGAGACCCAAAGATGTCAGATTTCAGTTCGCTGTCGAGACATCCAATAGAGGGAAGTGAAAGTGGACAAACATCTCCGGCCTTGCTCTTCTTGACTCCTCGAACCTTCTTGGACCTGTTCTTCCTCTCCTTTCGGAGCTTTCGGGAAGCCTTCTCGACCTTGGTGGCGAGTCCAGACTGGAAGGGAAAAAAGCGATATCCATCCAGAATTAGTCAAACAGTTTGATCCAAGTCCTGGGTCAAGGCAATACAAACAAATGGAGAAAAAACTTACTCGGACGAGCCTGTGTCGGGGCTCGAACTTCTTCTGGGAAGCCTCGTCATCGTAGATCAAAGCGAACCCGGTAGATCGTCCTCCTCCGAAGACAGTCTTGAAGCCGAAGCAGACGACTCGGGCAGCCTCAGTCTTGTACATAGCGGCGAGCCTCTCAGAGAGCTCGGCTCGGGACACGTTGGCCCGTCCGGGGTGGAGAACGTCGAGGACGAACTGCTTTCGGGCGAGCAGTCGGTTGGTGATGAACTTTCGAGTTCGGAGGGTGATAGGGGAATCCGACTGAAGATAAGAGCAAAACGATGCATAGACAAAATAAGGAAAAGCAGACAAACCGAACGTCAGTCATGCACTTTCAACGACGGTCTAACAACACAAAACGCTTGTCTCGTTCAGGGCAACCTTCTCTACTACGACCAGTCTATGTGCCCAAAACTCTGCCCGGTCATCTGGTTGTCTATCATACGCCGATCGATTTTTCCAAGCTTTCTCCACATACGCACACCCTAAAACAGATTGACCTCGGTTCTCCCCTAGTTTACTTTTCTTGCTTTTCAGCGTCATTCTTTTTTTTTCTCACATGCTCTCTTGACTAACACTTCTCCCGAATGGATGATAATCCCATAGGGATGGCAAGGAAAGGGGTGTGGAAAGTGAAACTGCGAGGTGGGAGGCTTTGTTGGGTGAAGATGCTGGGATATCGACCGACTCTGCATATCTAGAACTCGAAACTAACCATGATGGGCGACGACGAGTTCTGTCAGGAGCAAATGAACGGGAGTTTTTTGTTTAATTTTTTAAATTAAACGACAAGGATCGGAATAGACGATGTTCCAGAAGACGATTATCGTAGTGTTGATCGAACCAGTTCACAAGTGGGGACAGAAGGGAAAAGTTTCGCCGAGGAACAGGAGAGCCGGCGAAAAATGGTCGGTTTCGGTCGATTAAAAAAAAGAAAGAATTTCTATCAGCTCTCAAACGAACAACACAACTCTCTTCTTCTCCTTCTCCATGGGATATATATGGAACCCGTCAAACGTACGAACCAACGGACCTATGGCTTCACTTGAGGATGTGCGAAGGGACTCGAAAAGATCGAAAAGCCTCGTTGACCAGCGAAAATTTCGACTCACACTAATAGTTTAGGGTCAGTCGTACACATTAAAGTATTTGATTATTTACGTTATGTATCGTCTTGCTTTTCGACACTTCTCTCCGATTTCATTCATTGATGTAAATGCAGACGATGGCAAAGATTAATTATATAAGAATAAATATGAATGAGAATGAGAATGAGAAGGCAACTCTCTTCAATCAATCATTCCAGAGGCATATTCTCTAACTCGCTCTCGAGTTGTTCCCAAATCCCTAGTATGTCCCTTGCATGGGCAACCTCGTGGGTAGCCAGTTGTTGGAATGCTTTGGTGACAAGAGCATGTTCCCGTGGGTACATTAAGAACGCAAGCTCGTACCACATTCTGTTTGATAGGGGAAGGCAAGATTAAGAAGGAGAACGTCAGTAGGATGAATCATGCGCATTCGTGTTATCAAGAGAAACATATAGTCCGCACATGTACCGGATAACCCCCCGTCTAGCGTTGTGTCCCTCGATCGCACTCTCGTCACTTTCAGTGATTCCTCTTAACCGATCTATCTCTGCCTCGAATCCAGGCTTCCGAGCTTGCTCAGCCTGAGTCATCTTTCCTTTTGTTTGTTCGATCCGTTTTTGGAGTTTCGGAATTGGATCTTGGGATAACTCTAGATTGGATAAGAGTGAGGTTTACTCGATAGTATCAGTTTAGATCAGAGCATCGCTTAAATTAGAGAAATATAGGAGCGTACGATCATGCCGATTGAAAAGCTCACGAAACGAGACAAACAGATCGCGTTGGTTCTTGAGAGACTCGAGCGTGGTTACAGCCATCTCTCTAGACTATGTCAATTCGACTCATCCAAAGAGTTCTTTATTGAGTACCTCACGTTCGGGGTTTCAAGGGAAGCACACACAGACACAAACACAAGAAAGAAACATACCCTGACATCTGCCCGGCCAGCCAACAGACCCCAGGCATCTCTCCCTTTGGCCAAACCGGTCGCGACGCCCTCGCCCAGCAAATCAACCTCCCCAGGCTCGACACTCCATCGTTGACTGTGCTCTTCACCTACAGGTGTGGCCGACTCTCCGGTCTTCCAAGATACCCCGGCGGCCTCAGATGCACTCGCTAGAGCTGATGAAAACCGGGAAAGATCCGAAGCGAGTGCTTCGGCTCGCCGGGCCTGTCGATCGTATAACGTTGTCAGAGTCGACCAGGACTGGATCTTCGCTGGTAGATGTCGTCGAGTAATTCTACAGTGTTACAAATAACCGAGTCAGTCATATCTGACTCTTTCTCACATCTCGGCGGGCTTATGAATGGTGATTTGAGCAGAAGAAACATCAAATCACTAACCGAAGTTTTTCTTCGAGATCGTGTGGGATCTCGATCTCCTCTCGCTCGGTAAGCTTCCGGCCCTTACTTTCTTCGTCAACGTTCACTTGGGTTTTCTGTGTCATGTATAGTTAATTGCGTGAGAACATCCTCACCACGATAGATCAGACTCTTGAGGATATAGAAGAAAGGGAAATGACTAACCTTTCTCCAGGTATCCAGTTTAGGCTCCCGCATAAATATACCAACGAGCCAGTCGGAACCAACCGTCGGATGGTTGACAACAAAGTTGATATACCTCGAGAGCGCTTTACGCCTCTGTTCCAGGAACGTAGAGTCGGCTGAAAAGGGTGGAGGGATATTCGATGATTCGAGTCAGCGACAGGCAGCATAAAAAAAAAGTAAAAAAAATGAGATGACAAGCATACCTCCGATCCTTTTGGGAGGAAGGTTAAAGTGCATCCGGAAAGGATACTGTTGAAAACATGTTTTAGTGATCAACTTGGCGCCACTCTCAATGGAACACACACCAGGAGGAAAAGCTTCACCTTTTTGATTAGACACTCTTCCAACCACAGAAAATCTGAATATCGCCTTCTGACGATAACACCATCGAATGAAAGTTCAAACACGTTCCACTTCCAAAAGAACCCTCTGCCTTCCTTTTCAGTTGCCAGCCTTACGTCAACTTGTTTGAGCTTGTCGAACCAGCCAGGAATGGCGAGGAGACCTTTGCGTTGTAATGGATTTTGACCTCGAACAGAGGGTGTGCTGAGAAAAGAGGATGGATATGTCGGTCCGAGAGATGATGGAGAATCAATCGAGGTCGGAATTGGCATAGACGACCATGGATCAAGTGAGGAAGGTGCAGGTGTAGGATACTCGTCCGGAGCCGGGCGATCGATTGGGTTTGATATCGAGGATGTGGGTTTTGGTGTAGGAGGAGACAGAGATAGAGACAGGTTAGGCGGGTTGGATAGTCTGGATTTTGCATCAGACAGAGAGAGAGCTGATTCAGACAATGTAAAAGAGGTTGTTTGAACCGATGCCGTTTTAGAAAAAGCTCAAAGGAGATCAAAAATCGAGAAATAAGGCAAGACCTAAAAGGAATAGAGACGCGTACGTTCTTTCGCCTGGACCAAACCGACGAGAACAAGTGCGAGGAAGAACTCTTGTTTAGATATTCGAGACTTGTTGGTTGATATAAGATCGGTGATCTGGTGTTTTCGTAAAGTCAGGCACTTGTTCGATGGATCGATAGACTGATAGGAAGGAAAGAAGGCTAAAGGTAAAGGTAACGAGAAAAGACAGACCTTCTCAACATCAGCTCCTTTCAGACCTGCTTCTCTGAGAACTCTAATGAGGCCGGTAACTGTAACCCCTTCTCTGCCTTGACCGTCCGGATCAACCCAGTCGAGCGCGTCCAAATACTCCCTTCCGAGTCGAGCCTCGTCGACCAACTCACCCTCGGCGGATTCACCCGACGATTGGAATGGCGTAGGATACCCATCCGAGGATGTAGCCAAATGATTGGATGATAAGAACGGAGGTTCAGAAGGAGATGGAGCAGTTGACCATGGAGATGGTTCCGGATCAGAGTGAAATGCCAAAGGGTTCCATGTTTGATACAAGGGACCGTTCGAAGGCGATTGGCCGGGTGAAGGCAGTACGAGTGATGACGATGGACGCTGACGAGGAGCGTTGAACCTAAGAAAAAAAGTTGACAGAGAGTCCAAAATCAGCTACGATACATGTTTGAATCAATTCGCAAACCCAGAAACAAGACTTGCATGTTACGATGTAAAGGTCGAGCTATCTCTTGACGATGGATGTTTAGTCAACGAGCAACAACGCTGACGCAAGGAACTTTGATGAGATGGAAAGAAGGTGACGAGGCCGAAGGGAATCGGTAGGGTTATTTATAATGACTAAGCCAATTTTAGCTTAGTCATTTCCATCGCCTCGTTCTCGTTCAGCACTCCCATCTCTTACCATCACCATCATCCATCACAACATCGACTCGAGCTACGAAAATGAACGTAAACTTGTCTTGTGAGTGATACTTCAATATGTAAATTAGTACAACCTAAGTGTTTCTGCTGATTAGTTAATTAAATCTTCTATTTCTTGATTTAGCGCGCTCCCTTCTCGACGCATATAACCAAGTCGTCTCGGGCGATCCCAACACCTCGTGGACCATTTTGTTTGTCTCAGTGTTTCTTTCGGTCTTTCTATCATTCCCGTGTTCAATTCAAGCTCATACAACGAAAAATTGATCAATCACATAAAGCACCTATGATCGAGGAACGAATGACCTCAAAGTGCAGGATAGTGGTTCCGGAGGTTTGGAAGAAGTGGCTGACGAGTTCAGAGACGGCCGGTCCGTTGTTCATCACATCTACCTATTTCTGTTGAAATCATTCAGGCCAAAGATACTTATCAGCTTTATCTCTCTAAACAGAATCCAATACGCTTTCGTTAGGGTGGTCGACCCTAACTCTGAACTCCCGAAATTCATTCAGATTGTACGTCTATTTATCTTAGAGATGAGCATAGCATTTCGATCGGCGCCTAACATTTGCTTGGCCTCATAGAACTGGTGTGGTGATGGTGTACCAGAGGGCAAGAAGGGGTTGTTTCACAACCACTCTAACACGGTCGCTCGCTTCCTAAAAGCTGCTCATATTCAGATCAATGCTCGTAACGAGGTAGGTCTCACCGTTCTCTGCTCTTCTCATCTGTACACGAGCGAGTCATTCGTCTTTATTCGTCGCCCTCAACGTTGGCTCATTTCAACCGGCATTTTGACTCTTTCATATAGTCCGATGTAGAACCGAGTGCTATCCTCAAGCGATTGGCTGATTCTGGAGGATCCAAATATTCTGTCCAAGAAAAGCAAGCCCCTCCTCCCAAGCCCGAGAGGATCGGCGCTGTCGGAAGCAGCTATGTCCCGACCGGAAAGATTGATATGAACCAGCTCAAAGCAGGATCCAAGCCTTCAGTAGCTCCCTCTTCTACCATTGCCGCTCCAACCAAAACTCCGTACTCATACACGACTCCCGCACCGGCTCCGAAACCTTCTTCACCGGCCACTCCTGCGGCTCGACCAACTGAAACCGTCAGTATCAATACCAATGACGATGGAGCCTGGGGTGAAGAGCCGCCTGCTGCCCCGGCTCCTCGAGTCAATCCTTCATCATTCGCGCCATCTATTGGAAAAGGAGCTGGGTTCTCCGGTTCAGCAGAGACTAGCTTTTATAAACCTCCACCGGCCAAAGTCACTCCAACTGCTGCTCCTGTCCCCACTCCGGCTCCTGCTAAATCTGCGCAGGAGGACAGGATCGGTCCGGTTGTAAGTTTCGTTTTTCTGTGTTGAGATAAGAAACTTCAACTGAAAACAGACACATTTGTTTCTTTTCATATATCATTCTCGGAAAACTAACGATCACAGGGCACAGCGTATACTCCGGTTTCACTGCCCGCTCCCAAAAAGCTCGTCAACCGATGGGGAGGTCAAGCTCAACAAGCCTCGTCTGAATCCTCATCGCCTGCATCCCAACGGCCCTTCGGCGCTAATTCTGGAGGAGAAAAGAAGCTCACATGGAGTGAGCGACAGGCGATAGCCAAGGCACAGGATGCGGAGGATGAGAAGAAGAGTCAGGCGGCCTCGGCAGGAACAACCTTCAAACCTTTCCAGTCGTCGACCACCAATGTTCCTCCATCGGGATTTACTCCGCCTGTCCGGGCCTCGCAACCGAGTCCTTCTGAAGAAAATGACGAGGATGGATTTGGGGATCCAGATCCCGTGCCTGCGCCTGTCTCCAGGGCTCTTCCCCCCAGGGTTGTTCCTGAACCTACTTCTGATGACGAAAATGGAGGCTTTGAAGAGCCGGACCCAACACCTGCGCCTGTATCAGCTCCTGCTCCTGCTTCCCGAGCTCTTCCTCCCCGAAATGCTCCGGCCTCCTCCTTCACACCTCCCGCTCCTCCCAGAACTGCCCTCACTGCCGTGTCTGACGACAAGCAAGACGATGACGACGATGATTTCAAAGACCCTGATCCGACGCCAGCACCCCCTGCTCCCGCTCGGACAACCTTCCAGCCACCTCGGGCGAATCAGCCACCAGCATTCCCCTCAGATGATGAATTCGCCTCGGAGGACGAGGTAGACAAAACGCCGGCGGTTGTTCGACCCTCTGCGTATGATCCTAAAGAGAGAGAGGAAGAGAAGAAAGAAGAACCCAAGTCCGTCTTCCAGGGAATCAAAGAGGCACTTGTAGGAAAGTCCGAGCCCGAGCCCGAGCCTGAATCAGTACCAGCAGGTACTGGAGGATTAAAAGCAAAGGCATTGTTTGACTACGAGGCCACGGAGGACAACGAGCTTGGCTTCAGTGAAGGCGATATCTTGGTCGAGATAGATCAGGTCGATGAGGGTTGGTGGAGCGCCAAAGGACTAGATGGTCAAGTTGGCCTGGTGCGTTTTGTTGTTCAATCTATCTTGGGTAAAGATGGTAGGATTTGAGACTGACCTTGTGATGGTTTATATCATAATTGCTAGTTCCCTGCCAATTACGTCGAGCTTATTGAGGAAAATGAGCACGCCGCTCCAGTCAAAGCCGACCCGCCGACAGAACGAGCAGTTCCTGCACCTCTTCTAGCCCCTGAGCCTGAATCTGAACCCGAACCTGAGCACCAAATTGGTGCTCAGGCTGGGCAGGTCGCTGTTGCGCTTTACGAGTACGCATTTTCTCTTCTTATTCTCTCAGAGATAACGGACGGTATTAATCGACGTGGGTTTCCAACTCCATCCCGCAATGATACAGTTATGATGCAGCTGAAGAAAACGAGATCACTTTCAAAGAGGGCGACCGGTTCGTAATATTTTTGACCCTTTCTCTGTTCTTGACACTTGGCAAGGCATGCCTGATTCAACTCCTGGTTGATCATCGATCAGAATTACGCATGTCGATGCTGTCTCGGATGACTGGTGGAGCGGTACCGCACCAGACGGGACCGAGGGTCTTTTCCCTTGTATGTCTTCAGCTCTTCTTTCCAATTTAAATATCCGGTCGCGTGAAAATGGACTGACCTGAGTCATTTCTCTTTGTCTCGAAGCTAACTACGTGGAGGTGCAGCAGTGACGTTCTATTACGTGTATCTATTTGATTTTTTTGTCCCCTTTTGCTATCTTTGTTCTCTTCTCTTCAGGACGAATTTCTTTTTCTTGTTTCTTTCTGTCAACTATTCTTTATATGAGAACTCGCCTGTCATAAAGGAAGACTGAGTATAAAAACAACTGCTTCTTGTAAGGATTCTCTATCTTTTGTCATACATTGTGGGCTTGATAAGCAGATCATCCAATATTACCATGTTTTGATCAGAAAGATTAGCCTTGGACCAAACCTATACTCAAACGTTCAGACCGAAAAGACAATTGCTTGTCCATCAACACGGATGCTGTCATGTATATACATACACACATATACACATATATATATATATATATTGTTTCTCATCAGTCTAATAAATCAAACCTGCCCAACACATCCTCCTCTTCATCCTCGGTGTTTCTCGTACGAACACCCGATCGAACCCCTTCATCTGATAAAGATGTCTGTGCCATTCCTCTGAAAGGAGTAGACGTTCGAGACTGTGATGGCGTGGTGAATGTATCCGAATCATCAGGTGCAGCTGTTAAACCGAGATGCCCACCACTTCCGATATTGCTATTACTGTTGATATTATTGTTATTGCTATTGCTGTTGTTGTTGTTGTTGTTGTTGTTGTTGTTGTTGTTATTGTTGTTATTACCACCGTTGTTGCCACTGCTGCTACTACCGATAGGAGGTAACCTGAATGATGACGGTGGAGGGGAAGCAATCTGTTCTTGTATGAACGCCGGTAACGGACTGCGAACTGGATTAGGCGATCTACCCATCGAAGGACTTCTGATCATTCTGTTTGAGCCGATGACAGTCGAGACTGATGAACCTGAAGGTGAATTCATCGAACCTATACCTCCGTTCCCACCGTGGTGACTGCCTACACTACCACTTACGCCTCCACCGGCGGTGCTTCCGCCAAAACTACCATAGGCTGGCGCTCCTGGGCTTCTGGCTCTCCCCTTCTCTTCACCCTCTTCCGCTGCTTGTGAGCCGGCGCTGCCAAACCCACCCCGCATGAGAACTAAGCCCCGCTTTTCCTTTCCTTTACTTCGCCCGAATGAGTAAGGTTCGGTGCTCGGCATTAGAGGTGGTGTGCTAGGTTCTTGACTGGCTGACCGAGAAGGCGCGTTCAAGATAGGGACGGCCTGACTCGGCTGGGAGCGTGGAAAGGTTTCGTTTGGTTCCGACTGAACTGATTCCAGTTGAGGTGGAGACGGAAGACGGGACGAGATTAAGGGTGAGTGTCGTCGAGGGGAGAACGAATTGATAGTAGGTGGTGCGATGTGATTGAGGGACATCGAACCAGAAGGCATCGGAACGAATAGGGATGTGGCCGACATCGGGCGACTGGTCGGAGAGCCCGAGAGGCTGATAGATGGACCTGGAGACATCACACCACTATTGCTGTTGTTGCTGTTGCTACTGCTATTATTGTTGTTATTATTATTATTATTATTATTGTTGTTGTTCAGAGCAAGTGAAGTCCCAGTATAACTATCGCCCATTCGTTTGAGCATCTCCGATAGCTGGGATTTTGTCGGCCTAGTTTGAGTGAGCCCAGGAGCGACGGAGCCTGTACCCGAGGGTCCAAATGTAGAGGACGAAGACGAGGAAGGGTATAGGGAGGGCGACCGGGAAATAAACGCAGAGGACCCAAGACCAAACGGAGTGTTCAACGCCGGCCGAGAATCGATTAAACGAACAAAGGCGGTTATCTCGTCGTCTTCCTCTATTGAAGTGGCGGCAGCCGATAGGTAACTATGCTGTGTAGATTGGACAGACAAGTAACATCCATCCACAAGATATGAGAACCAAGAGGAAATTACGTCAGATATTAGTAAACTCATTAGACGGTCTTCTTCGATGACCGAAAGCTGTGGCGTACCCCTCTGGCTAAGCTACCACTACCTGCGCTTCCTCCAGTCTTTACACTACCAACCGAGCTTCCGGCAGTCGTTCCAAAGCTCCTCCCTGCTCGATGACTGAAGCTACTTGAATATTTTCTTCCAATCCCCAATCCAGCCGATTTCTCCACCTGCGATGTTCCAGAAGTACCAGCTCCAGCTCTTACCGTCGTGGGGCTCATCGATAGAGCATAACCTCCTGGGAACCTGCCGGCCGACGTTGAAGGTGCGGGGGCAAGGCTGCCATGGGATGACGGAGAGTTAGCCATGCCAGGCATATATGCAACAGAGCCGGACGATGATACGGGAACAGGAATTGGGGACATGGATGGGTGAGTAGTGTCTCTCGAGAGAGAGCTTGGCTGAGAGGGCTGACGCTGAAAGAGGGAGGACGACGGAGACCCAAAAGATGAAGAGGACAACCGGAGAGGGATGGGGGAAGAGGACAGTGCACCCGATTTGAAAGGCGATACTGTAGACAGACGGCGCGTGTTTAGTGACGAGGGCGAAGAGCTCAACTGTATGATTTTGAAGGAATCAATGTTAGACAGCACGCAGCGAATAAATTGGTAAAGTTAGCGGCACCAACTTTTTCTTCATGGTGACCACTCCATCTTCGTTGCTTTACGCCAATGGGCATGACCCCGGTCTGACCACTGACAAAACCTGTTCGTTGTCTTTCCTTCTCAGCCTCCAGCTCCGTCCGACTGGCAACCAAGCGGCTCTGTCCACCCTCTGCTCCTTCTATGGTTCCAGTGGTGAGAGAATCTATCATTGCTCGGCTAGTCATACTTCCAAACCGTGGCCTGCTTGGAAGTGGGCCATGGCTAGCTGTAAACCCAAGACTCGGGCGCGACGGAAGGGAGCCTGGTTGGAGAGGTGGTGTTGAGGCAGGGTAATCGGATGATCTACGGGCGAGTGCGATTGTTGGCGTAAAGTATGCTTCGTCTATATCATCCGAAGTAGAGAACAAAAGGCGAGAGGAGACAGAAGCTTCTTTGGAATCGAGATGAAAGTTGACGTTAGGTCGATATTGAGCAGTAAGTGACAGTGTACTGGTTTAGGATGTAGGAAGAAGAAAAACGACATAATATTAGATCCAAAAATCAACATGCTGACATGTTTGGCGAAACAACATACCCATATATATGCCCGACGCTACCAAATCATCGTATTTGTTAGGATAAGAAGCAGACTGTCAGATTTAGTACAGATTGTGAGTCCACCAAGTGCACTGACACTCACCCATCAAACTCCCAAGTTTCGAGCGCACCATCCCTGATACCTTCTGCTTCTATTCGGTCTTCGAGCCCAAGGCATCCGTCCTCGAGAGGGCCGCTCTGTTTAGGTCCCGATCGATGGTCCATCGAGACTTTGACACCAATTCTCAGTCCTGCGCCCGATCGACCACTCTTTAGCCGTCTAGCTAGCTTGTGAAGAGGCATCAACCTGAGAAATGAATAGAGAGATCTGAAGAGAGGGATTAGTCGTTTGTAAGTGGATGAGAGGGCGACCGGTGTTGTACCTCCACCTGTCATGGATGATGACGGCGGAAGCAGCGCGATCCTCCATCTCTCCAAAACAATGTTTCTTGGTCTTCCGTTCTTAGGACCTGCTCCTGTTGCCGATGTTGTAGATGTCGAGGAAAAGGTGTGAGGAACAATACCTCGGTGGCCGTCGAGAGATTCGAGCACTAGAACCTGGTCGTCTGGAACGGCGGAGGTATCAAGGATGAACTCGACAACAAGCGCAGGAACATTACCGAGCTTGACGACCGAGGAAGAGACTGAAGATGAGCCCGGAGGTACGAGTGAGGCAGAAGAGCTGCTCGCAGACGATCGTCTGGTGTGAGATGTCGTGTCACTCTCGAACGAATCGACGAGGTGGGTGACAGAAAGTTGACGATAAGCGTTTAGTTCTGCTCTAAAGTGATCCTGGGTAGGAGTATCAAGGTTGAACCACCTATCCTGCTTGGTGGTGGGAAATGTGAATGTATTCTGGGGTGAAGAAGACGAAGATATCCGAGCGTTGAGAAGAGTCTGCAGAGATTTCCTGAAGAACTGGTGGGCGAGTTGATCTGGCTTATTCTGGGCGGGTAGATTAGATGGTCGGTTGGCCATCGAGAGACGACGCTGCAGCAGAAAGACAGACCTCTCAGCGGGTCAATTTGAGAATCAGCAAAGGGAGGAATGGGTGAGAGTGAGAGTGAGACAGAGTGAGCGAAATAAGTGCGACACAGAAGGAAGGGAAGAAAAGAAAGGAAAACAAGAGCGAGTAAGTGTATAAGTGAATGAGAAAGACGTGGTTGATGGTTGATGGTTGTCGTGGAAGACGAGCACAAGAGATGGGGATCAGGAACGGACGGACGAACGAACGAACGAACGAACGAACGATAGATAGATAGATAGTGGTAGACAGATAAAACATGATTATTGTATTATTCAGATATAAGCTGTGCTCAAAGCCGATCGATCTTGGAGAATCTATCGGAGACATCATCCATCAAACATAGATCAAACATCCATCAAATACCCATCTCTTTTGCTCCCATCTCATCCAGATAGATACCCTCAATAATGGTGATGGAAAGGAAGGCTCGATCAGGTGAAATAATTTCCGATTCTCTCTTTCTTTTGTGTTTTTGCTTCCATTTCTGAGGTCAAATACTCATCCATACGCACTGTCGTTATTTTCATAGAGCACGGCGAACAGGTTCGCTCTTTATCTGTTTCCCTCTTGGACGGTTCTTAAAAGCTGAACCCGACCGGTACTTGTCTCTTAAATATTAGGCGTATCAAGTGCAGAAAGATGCTGGAATCAGGGTAAGCTCTCCTTTGAATACACGCTCCTTGCTAATTAACTATGCTGAAATTGAACACAATATCTCTCGGATATGACTCAAATAGGCCATGATCACTTGGACCATCGGAGCAAGTATTGCTACTGTTCTAGCGCATAACACCTGGCCCTTCTTCCGGTCTGTTCTTACTTTTGTATCTCTTTCCATTCGTACCGTGAGATGCCCTTAGCTGACGTCATTCGACCATCTCGCCTGTCTGAGCTAGCAAGCAGACCCTGCCATTCAAGGCGTTTTTGATATCATCGGCGACCATGTCTGGCCTGGTGATCGGCGCAGAAGGAAACCTCCAGGAGTTTGAGAAGAGCCAGAAACAGACGTATAACATGGAACGTCGATGGGCCAAGGTTGAGCTTGCCAAAGAAGGTCGTATCGCGACGGAATATGAGATTGCTAGGCATGTTATCTTGATTTACTTTCGTCATACTTTAAAAATTTATGAGCTTGAATGGTCTCAATTTTTCTAACTTCCAATTCCGCGAAATTTGGTATATCACCTCAGATGGATTGCCGATCATCCACCCTCATCGTATCCTTCCTGGTCATCATTGGGCGAAGGCAAGCCGTTTGCGTACAACTCACCTTCGACGGATTCTGCGTCATCCACCTCAACTGCTGCTTCTGCTTCTGTCCTTGCTTCCGCGCCGACTGGTTCGGTATCTTCAGCTTCAGCGTCAGACGCCAACTCATCAGGCACTGTTTTGTCGAACCAAGCTGATCACTCGACTAAGCTCGTCCACGTAGAAGGCGTAGAGGATCCATTGGTGTTGAGCGCCGATATGAAGCATACCCCGAGTAGAGAATAAGAAGGCACAAATATAAAATCTGAACCTTTTGTCATGTATATATGTTAATCTAGTTTAAAGCGCATGCACTCAAGGCATACAGCCGCTTAAGATAAGTTGAGTTCTTCAAAATGAAATCAAATACCTTATTCGACCAATATAAGCACAGCTTTACCAAATTTCGTGTGGCGTTCGACGATCAAGTCTATCAACTTGCTTCACCTTCTCTGACCATACCTACTCTGCCCACCCACACCCATTTACAGAGACATCATGCCTCCGGCCAACAAACGAAAGAGGCCAACGTTGCCCTCCACCAAGCCTTCTCGAGCGGCTCGGTTGCAAGAGGCTAGTTCCAAAAAATCGAAGCCCGACCACGACAACTTCTCGGAAGATCCGTACTCGAAGAAGAAAAAGTTTGAGAAGCGTTCAGACTGGAAGGCAAAGAAGACTCAGGATGCTGAGGAGAAAGCCGGTCGAGGGAAACCAGGAGCCAAAAACGGGAAAGGCTCCGTCGAGAAACCAACGATTCATGACCCGAGGAAAAAGAACCGAGGAGCTAAAAAGTCAAAAACCGAAGAGGAGAGTGAGGACTCTGGATATGAAGAGGTCGGTGCCGTAGATTCGGATGGTAGCGAGGGCTACGCGTTCAGCGACGGAGAAGTTAATGGAGAGGGCTATAGTGATTTTTCTGATGAAGACGAAGTCGACATCACCGCCGCTCTTTCGGGTACGATGCCTTCCGCACCTACCAAGCGAAACACTCGGCCAGCTCTGCCTTCTCAGGAGTCGAGATATTCTGGTAGAAAGTCTTCCTCGGCACCTAAGGGAAACGAGCCAGAGGTAGGCGACGGCTCGGACGGAGACGATGATTTCATCGCTGAGATGATGGGAAAGCGAAATATTGAGGACGGAAAGGCCGTCGTCAAGGAGACCGTAGGGAAGAAGGGAGACAACGGGAAGAACGCCAAAGAGGCCAGCGGAGGCGGTAGTTTCCAAGCAATGGGTACGTTACTTGTTCTTCTACCTTTCTACAGTTGTGCCTTTAGATCATTTTCTGATATCGAATTCTGTACTGTAACCTCCAGGCCTGCTTCCGCCGTTGCTCAAGATGATCTTGAAAAAGTACAAGACACCAACACCTATCCAGAGACTTTCTATTCCTTCCGCTCTTGCTGCCCCACCTAGAGATATTGTTGCCATGTCTCGAACAGGATCTGGAAAAACACTGGCTTACATCACTCCGTTGATACAGAGACTTCAAGGTCGACACTCATCCTCGTTTGGAGCAAAGGCCATCGTGCTCTGTCCCTCTCGAGAGTTGGCTGTGCAGATTTTGAAGGTTGGGAAGGAAATGGCTCGAGGGTTTAAGAACGGCGGACGTGGCGGAGACGCGGGGGATGACGATGAAGATGATAGGAGAAGCTCGGAGATCCGATGGGGGTTGGTCGTAGGAGGAGAAGGTCTCGATGAGCAGTTCGAAATGATTGCTAGTAATCCTGATGTGTGAGTTGATTTGTTTCGCTTGTTTCTTCTGTGAAATCACTATCCCCATCGCTAATGCTTGCGCTTTCGTGGGTGCAACAGCATTATTGCCACCCCCGGTCGTCTTTTGCATTTGGTTGTTGAGATGAATCTAGATCTACGATCTGTCGAGTATATCGTGTTCGATGAGGCCGATCGACTCTTCGAGATGGGCTTCGAACTTCAACTTCAAGAGATTCTCCACCGACTTCCTACAACCCGACAAACCCTTCTTTTCTCGGCTACTCTTCCCAAGAACTTAGTTGAGTTTGCCAAGGCCGGTCTTCAAAACCCAAAACTTATCCGGTTGGATGCCGAGAGTAAAATCTCGGATGACCTCCAGATGAACTTTTTCTCTGTCAAGCCTAGTGAGAAAGAAGCGGCTTTGCTCTCGTTGATCCGAAACGTGATTGGTGTTCCCTTGAGAGATCCAGACGAGGAAGTTTCTGAGACTGAGGATGAGGGAGACGAAGAACGAGGTCGTCATGGAAGAAAGAGAGACTTCAAAAAGAACAAGAAGGGTGGAAAGTTCAACAAGGAAAAGATTCCCAAGCTCATGGCTCCTCATCAGACCTTAATCTTTGCCGCCACCAAGCATCACGTTGACTACCTTTCTACCTTGCTTACCGCCGCTGGATATGCCGTGTCTCACATCTACGGATCCTTAGATCAGACCGCTCGTAAACAACAGATGGACCGTTTCCGGCGAGGAAAGACGTCGATCTTGGTCGTCACTGATGTAGCCGCCCGAGGTATTGATGTCCCTGTGTTGGAAAACGTGGTGAACTATGACTTTCCCACTGGGGCGAGAGTGTTCGTCCATCGAGTCGGTCGTACCGCTCGAGCGGGAAGGAAAGGTTGTGCCTATTCATTCGTCACCAACACCGAGCTTCCGTTTTTCCTTGACCTTCAGCTCTTCCTTGGAAAATCTCTCGTCAACACCCGAGCTGCCATGCATCCGGGATACGACAGATCAAGTTCGATGTTCCTTGGTACTATCCCTAGAGACACACTAGACGCCGATCTGGAAAACATTGCTACCTCGTTAACTCAGGAAGCCTCAAGTTTGCCCATCTTGAAAGAAGTTGTTCGGAAAGGTCAGGCCATGTACGAAAGGAGTAACGGCAAGGCTTCTCAGGAGAGTTATCGTCGAGCCAAGGAAATGACTAAGGATTCTAGCTGGGGTCTAGCCGGAAGTACTGGTGAGGAAGCAGCCATTCACCCGGCGTTTTCAGAGAGCGCCCTCGCCAACCTAGTCAACTCTTCCTCTGCATCCACGCCTGGAATGACATCCTCTAACGGAACGTCTTCAACAAGTACTGCAACCGTTCCTCAGCAATCCGCTGCGGAAGTTGCAGCTGCTCGAGCAGCTTTGCTCGCTTCTGTCAACTCTTTCCGACCAAACGAGACGATCTTCGAGATTGGTCATCGAGGAAAAAACCAGACGTTCAAGCTGATGCAGGATCGACGTAGAACACTAAGCAAAGTCGCTCGAAAGACCGAGGCTGCGAAAGCTGAGGAAGACGCAGAGTATGGCGGAGCCGCGAGCGATGCGGATAGCGATACGAATGCCAGAGGTTTGGAGAGTGCGGAAGTTGACATGGCAGATGAGGATGACTTGGAGGTGAGTTTCTTCTCCTTCACTTCTCGTCTTCTCTTCCATGGACCAAGATGCTGATCTGTGGCGTCGTTTCGTCTGTTTCTTTCCCGGTTATACAGAGCGCATTTGGTACCAAGAAGAAGAAGGCAAAGACGGAAGGATACAAGGATCCAGAGTTTTACATGTCTCATTATCAGAGTGGGGCAGAGCATGATACTAAAGGGTTCGTTTCTTTCTCTTATTCTGAACTCTTCATTCGGTGAAAGTGTGACGAAGAGAACAATTTAATGACTTATTGTTGCTCTGATTCTCATTCGTTATCTACTTGGCTGGTTATTGCAGATACTCTATGCGGGACGGAGCATCCTTCATTGAGCAAGCCAAGGGTGCAACGATGGATCTCGCTGGTGATGATGGAATCGTCTCTCGAGTCCAACGATCTTCCCAGATCACCTGGGACCGAAAGAAGAAGAAGTTTGTCAAAGGAGATGGAATTGGTTCCGATAATAAAAAGATGGTCAAGACAGAATCTGGTGCCCGACTACCGGCCACCTTCAGATCTGGCCGATTCGACGAATGGAAAGCAAAGAACAAAACTTCGCTTCCTCGAATCGGAGAGGCCGAACCTGAAACGTCTTCCTACGGTAACCGATCACTCAACCAAACTGGAAGTGACGGCCGAAGGTTCAGACATAACAAATTCACTGAGGCGAAACCTCTGGATAAGACGTCCACCTCTTACGAGCGAAAGATGCGGATCATCGAAGGGAAGAAACGAGCAGAGGCAGAAGGGAAGGAGGTCAAATCAGGAAAGGGACGAGGTGTTGGCGGACGAGGTGGAAGAGGCGCTGCAGCAGTCAAGAGCGAGATCAAGAGTGTTCACGAGATCAAGAAGCAGCGAGACGCGCTTGCCAAGGTACGTTCTTCTCATCATCCTCAACTCTCCATGACCAAAGATTAATCATTCTCTGTGCTAATCTTCTATTTGCGTCGATATGGTATATCGTACTTCGTACTTACAGCGAAAAGAGAAAAACGCCCGACCGTCAAAGAAAGGTGGAAAGGGCAAAGGAAGAGGAAGGGGCTAATCGAACAAGATCTTTTACAAAATTTGGTCACGATACAATGTCTTGTCTTTTCGCAACATTTGCCAACATCGAAGAGGCAAAATATCATGAAAATAACTACAAAGATAGGAAAGAAGATTTCATTTGATATGTCCTTAGAGAAAGGTGTTTTTAATACCATTGAGCGTTTAATCTTTTCTTTGCGACCGCAGGCTGCAATATTCATAGGATGGACGGGTCAGTGGACCCATAAGACCCCCTTACAGAAAGGGAAAAGAGACAATAACATACTTTTGCGACAAAGATTCCTATAGACAAGCCTAAGATGGTCAAAACCAACTGAAGCTTGTTGAACGAATCCGGCAAGAGATCAAAACCTCCAGATGGCTGGACTTTTGTGAGTGCCAGGTCCAAGGTGCCGATTGCAAGGATTTGTGAGGTTGACTCTAGGAGAGTAGGAATGGCCAGAATTCGATCAACCCCAAGAACCTAGTATATCATAGATAAATCTTGCTGTCAGGATTTTAAATCTCACGATAAACAAATCAAAGAAATAACTTGCATCAGAATCTTTGGAAAGAGCCTTTGATTCGTCAAGCGGGACAACAGGGAAATATGGTACCAATCCCTCTTCCTTCTTCTCGTTCTCTGCTGGCCTTCGGGCGTCTAAGAATCTTTGCGAGATAGCTATGATCTGGTTCTTCTCGGTGTAGACTAACATATGTGTTCCCCGAAAAGCCGCGTACACACCAGTAAGCACAGTCAGTGAAATACATAGGGTGCAATGATAGGAGTGGATAGAAAAATTTACCAAGTACATCCCGAGCGGTGACCCCAAACTTGGTTCGCGAGAAGGATAGAGCCTTTACGCCCACAGGGAGATGATATGTTCTCGAGACCAACTCGAAATCATGGTCAGCCGAGTAGGACGATAGCTCGGAGCTGTATCAGATATAAACCATGAGCCCCACATGAGATGTCTTAGCTTTGTTCTAGAATATATGGATCAAGAGCCACAAACGCATACTTACCTGCCAAGTTTCCCACCTCGCGCCGAATTCCGCTCGTAAAGCTCTACACTGACGATCCTGTAGCCAGGTGTATTGTAAGTCTCCGAGGTGCTCTGCTTGAATGAGTACACCAACCAGTTCTCATTCAAAATGATCTGAATTCCCTTCGAGGTATCAACGTTATCGTGAGCGAGTCGCTCAAGGATAACTCCTCGAACGGAGTCGACCAAATAGATGGTCGCTTGTGACTTGGAAGGTCGGGTGGATACTACAGCGAGTAAATGCGAGTTCAAATCTGTTTGTATCCAGTTCCAACATGCGCCACAAATTAACAGAGGGTGTTAGTTATTTGGTTTGATAGAAGGATTAGTGAGGGTCTATATGAACATACACTTGTAAAGCAACTTTTTGCTAGCAGTGATCTTTCCGTAACTGGCCACGAGAGACCTTTCACCCAAACTGTCAGCACCAGCGCTAACAACATTTTCGATATGTTCATCCTTCCCAACACTCAACCTCCAAGCTTCTATAGCGGTCGATGAGTCGGTGATCTCTAAACCCTGAAGTGAACCCTTGGAGGTCACTTTTGTGAGATGAACAGATTTATGCGAGACCAAACCGGTAGGAGGGAACGTGTGTGCCTGTAATAGTTATTTTTCGGTTTGCAGAATAAGCAGAACGCGCCAGGTTAAGCTTACGACCATATAGGAAAACCAACAACATACCTTAAATTCGCTATCGAACACGACCACAGATTTGACAACCTCCATGTCGGCGTCTTGGCCATCACTATCGGAATCGAGCAAAATGCCTTGGCTGAAACCCTTGAATAACTCTGTAGGGCCGTTTCCAACAAAAGATCCATCTAGACCGTTGAGCTCGATTGCATACGTAGAAGCCGACTTATCGGAGAAAGAAGATTAAGGAGGTCATGGATCATTCATCAGTCGCCAAACTACAAGAAGAAAAAAAACAAGTCACAAGAGAAAACTTACCCCATCAGAAATTCCTCTAAATACAACACCCACTTTTCCCGCTCCGCTCGCCCAAGTTTTCAAGATGGTCCACTCAGTGGTCCATTCAGTACTGATCCGTCTGCCCCATACGATGCTTCCGTCTATAGAGTCTAGTGCAAATAACTTTCCATGAGGCGAACCAACGAGGATTAATTTTCTAAAGTTGAATAGGTCCTGAGCAAGAAGTGATAGCGTAGAAGACGAAGCGGGCAAAGAGGAAGAGCGCAAAAGCGTGGCGGGTGATTTTAGAAGATAAGAAGGGAGGTATATCTATTTTTGTTTAATCAACGGTGATCAATAAGTCTCAATATGATGGAACAATATGAATTGACATCAGAGAGAAAGTAATCACGCACCAAGCTCTCACGCAAATGCCTGCTGACGCGCGTGACCCAGCCTTCTCCTTCGATTCGACTTGAACCTGAGATGACCCCTACTTTCTCTTCTACCAAATCTAATATGCTAACATCTCCTCCGCTGAGACCTTCTTCCCTCAATCCTGTGGCAAGACCCTTGGAGTTGAAGAAATGGATCGAACCGGTCTCAGTAGTGATTACTAGATCATCTTTAGAAGACTTCGTGACCTGTGTTTTGAAAGGAGGAGAAATATTTGTGATCAATTAAAAACATTTGACTTTTGATGGATTGGAGGATGTTGTGACTCACAGAAGTGATAGCTCCATGGGTATTTTCATCGAAAACAAGCTTGAATTCTTTGTTCTCTGAAGAATTGATTGAGCTGGGTGATATTGTGACCTGAGGATGATCATATGTGGAACGAAGGAAGAGAAGATTAGTGACGTTAAAAATAAGAGACTTCAGGCTAAAAGGGATGCAGATACCTGAAGGGTAGACTCGAGCTCGGAGGGCGTAATGTGGATAATTTCGCCAGTCTTGCATGTGGCAAAAGCTGAGACTTTTTCGAAAGGCTAATCCAGGAAGAACAAACGATTTTTAATAGGCATTTCCAAGCGTTATGGAGCGAGCGAGGAGTACGCGCACGTGAATGCAAACGAAAGAGGATCAAAAAGAACTTACAGTATAGCTCGCAAAGGAAACCCCTTCAAAACCATCCCGGGTTGCCGTGAGACTTATGATGTGCCACTCATTCTTGTTCGACCTCGCTACCACAGCAGCGCCAGGAACATCCTTCAACTCGACAAGGCTCTCATCGATCTTGATTCGTCCCTCCGCGCCAGTGACGAGATTAAGGAAATACAACCCTTCCTCATGAACATATAGGAGAACGTGTGGAAGTGCGTTGACAAGAGACGGAAAAGCAACATTTCCAGGCAGAGAGAATGTTCGAGAGGGCTGAGAATCCGAACCCGATAATGGATAAGCAGTCAATTTCGGAATGATAGAGGAGGGCTGAATGAGAAGGTAGCCAGGAATAAGAACGTTTGGTGCTCTTTTTAGACCCGCCCCAAACAAAAGATGATGGTTTACAAACCCGAAGAGTCAGTTTGTGTTTTGCCTCATCTAGAGACTTCTCAAAAAGATTTAGGAGAGGAAAAGTTTGGAAAGGGAACAAACGATCTGTTTTCGTCTTCCAGCGCGGTTCGCTCCCAGACGATGTCTCCGTTATCTAACCCCAGTCCAACAAGTCGTCCGGCTTGAGCCAAAACGATTTGTTGTCCTATGAAGATATCTCCTACGGGTTCATCTTCGAAAGAACTAGGAACCGAAGCCTCCCATCTGACCAACCCAGATGATGCTGAGAACGAACGGATGATCGTTTGGGTACGCGTGGTCGTTCTAAGGATGATATCTGATTTGGAGGGCATAGTCAGCTTTCTGCTCGCCTGTCAGCAAGTAAACAAAGTGATCTTACTGTAATCAACGACATGATAACTTCGAATAGTTTCGACCGAGGCAAGCTGATGTCTCCAGTCTATCAACGTGAAGAAAGAAAGAAATCCCAGTTGATCAGCCTCACCCATCCATGTCTTTGAAGCAGAGATCACGAGAATGAAAAGGGGATGAAGGATGGAAGATGAAAGAACAAAATATATACTCACAGACGTCCTTTCCATTGAGGGATACAGAAGCTAGTACCCCACTCTCCGTGATGATAGCAAGTGCCTCTGACGGACCAACTGTAGACGTGGTTGCCGCCGAGCTACTTAAAGGAAAGATTGAAGGTCGGACATCGTCGTTATGGGTAAGTGGTTTTCCGAGCTGAGTTCGATGCCATTGGAAAGGTGTTTCAGGTGCTGCCAGGGATGCAGTCGACAGTAGTGATGCCAGAGAGAGGAACGAGAAGAATCTCATCCTACTCGAATAGAAAAGAGGATGATAGTCTGAGTGAACAGATGTATGTGTGCGTGTATGCGTCTGAGATGGATAGGATTGATGGCAAGTTGAACATATGCTTATATAATCTTAAAATCACGTGCTTCTCCCAGAAGTATCTGATTCTTCAAATCTCTCATATTTCACGCACACATTCAGCAAGAAAATACACTCGGACAACAAGAAAGATAACGAGATTGAAACAAAAAGGGAGAATCTAATCTGGACAAGAATTACACAGGGGATTTATCTTTTTTTTCTCTCTAAGCCTTGACAGAGACCTTGTCCGAATCTGCTCCCTCCTCCCAAGCGTTCACCTCGAGACTTCCATCATGAACGACAACCTCGACGAGCACCTTGGCGTCCTTCGAAGCCTTAACTCCAACCTTGACGGCAGTAAGGAACGTCTTGGGAGACTTAACAACTGAAGCAACCTCTTCCGGCTCCTCTTCAAAGTCAGACTCATCCTCCAAATCAGACTCATCCTTCTCTTGCGGGGCAGGAACGATGGTATCAATCTGGATTGACTCTGTACCCTCCCAGATCTCGATACCAACCTGGTTGACGCCAGCGCTGACGGGAAGAGCGACAATTCGTCGAGCGGGCAACGGGGTATCGGCAGGGACAACGACATGGAAATCGTCCGAGCCAGGAAGGACGAAACCGATGGGCTGAGAGGTCGACGGGATTTCAGATGTCGGAGCGGCAAAGAGGTCATCCTGAGAGATCACACCGGTGCTGGAGGACGAGAGCTGGGCGAGGTGAAGGGCCTGTATGGCACAACCAATAGCGATCGCCTGAGACGGATCAAGGACTGAGGTGATAGAAGTCTCTTCGGGGAAGATCAAAGAGATCCCAGAGGACAAGCCGGGAAGCAACGAAGAGGATCCAGCGAGAAGAACCTGAATGAAAGAAAAATAATGGAAACTCATCGTTTAAGTCCAGTTTATGAATATATAACAGAAGAGGAGAGGGGAATACGGTAACATACCTCGTCGACCTGGACCAAGTTCTTGCCGCAACCCTCAACGACGCTTCTAATCTTCTCAGCAATTTTTCGGTAGACTCCACCGGCAAGACCGTCGAATCGCAATCGGTTAATGCTCGCGCTCAGGTCCATGCCATCCTTGAGAGACTCAACGGCACAGGTGGCAGCTCCAGTAGAGGCAGAGAGCGATCGCTTGGTGTGCTCGATCGCGAGGAGGAGCTTGGCCTGGGCTCGGAGATCGGCCTGGTTGACGTTGGCGCCAGTGGGAGAAATGGGAAGGGGGAGAGCGACCTTGGTCTTTTTAGTGAACTCTTTGGAGAAGTGGGAGATAAGCTATGGGGACAGCAGGACAGGGGAGAGGTGCGTAAGAATCTAAATTTGAACCCGAGACAAAATTACGAGAATCACTTACCACCTTGTTGAGCTCTCGGCCACCGACGGTCTCATCCCTTCCTCCACCAAGGTGGACGTACTGACCCTGTCGGACAGCGACCATCTCGACCTCGACTCCGGTATCTCCAACATCGACAACGACGACGACCTTGTCGGCCTTTTCCTCATCCTGACCATCAGGCGCGAAACCTCGCTCGAGCCTCTCGGCGGGAAGACCGGCTCGGTAACCGACGAGGACGGCAGCGCTCTCGTCAATGATCTGGAGAACGTTGATGCCAGCAGCCTTGGCGGCCTCGGTGAGGGCCTCTCGCTGAACGGGGGTGAAGGATGAAGGGGCAGCGATGACACAGCCGTCCTTGGGAGAAGTTCCAAGGAAGTCGGTGGCAGACTGGAGAAGAGTCTTTAGGTAGAGAGTAGTCACCTCGGGAACGGACAGAACGAGCTCCTGGGGGGTAGGCTCAGCGTTAGCAGGGGTGGCCGTACCGGAGGGCGCCGGGGTGTTTCGAGCAGACTTCTTTCCGGCAGGGGTAGCGCTAGGAGGAGGGACAAGGATGTCAACCTTGTAGCCAGGAATATCATCTCCGGTAGAAATCACGGGAGCGGATGCGGTCAAAGATTCGGGAGCAGAGGATCCGATCTGGGAGAACCTTTTGGGGAAAGGAAGAGGGAGGAAGAGAAAAAGTTTAGACTTGGATCTAGAATGAAAAGGTTACGTTCGAAGAGGCGACATACTTCTTGCCCAAAAGATTTCGGAATCCAGTGATAGTGTTCTGGGAGTTCTTAACAAGCTGAGACTTGGCACCGCTTCCGATGTACTAGAAAAAATCAGAGGTAAAGCAAAGCAAAAAGGGATAGAAGTGAGTTGATTGAAAGATGAAATCCGATAGATGAACAACTGTTTAGAGACTAGCGATGGAAGCAGAATAGGACGTACAACCTGCTCTCCATTGTAAGAGATGGCACAGGCGATCTGTCGCTCCCCATCCTCATTGGCGATACAGTCGGCGTGACCTTCCTCTGTGGGTTTGAAACGAATGAGTTTGAGAAAGTAGAAAAAAAGAATGTAGGTATGGGTTAATTGACGTGGCTCAAAAGACAACGCATATGAGAATGCGTATAAGAGAAAGAGTACAAGACAGGATATGAAGGAAACCAAAACAGTTTCCTACTTACTGCCAATGACGGCGATGGAGCCAAAGGAGGATCCAAAGTTGATACCAAGAACGGCAGGAGCGGTGGAGGACATGATGAGTTGTAAGAAACGAGAGTGGAGGGTTGATGGAAGGAGAGCAGAAGAAAAGGAGGAGAAAGAAAAAGAAAAAGAAAAAATGAGAAAATAAAATATAATTTAACTTACGTAACACGAACGTGATAGCCTTCATCAAGACACTCATCCTTCACCATCATCATGGATGTCATGGGATGAAGGAGAACAGTTTGTTGCCAACGAACTAGTAGTCATTGAAAACATAAGTCGACTTTACAAAGAAGGTGTATCACGAAATAGAAGAAAGCAAGAGAGAAAGACAAGGTATCAACTCATGTTGAGTTCAATCGTAAGGCCTTTTCTAAGCTCTGACGTTGTCCGTCTTACCTAGCCCGCTAGTTATTCAGTTTTCTTGTTGTAGATCAAGTTTTTTTTTTCCTGGATGTTTAAGCGCACCCCAAAGGAACTATCTACTAGCTGCATTCTCTTTCGTCCCGGAAGATAAATGTTGACGATTCAAACCTTTTCTTGCTGATGCGCTACTTTTTGTATCATCTCAAAACAAACTTACTGTATTTTCTACACAACCTTATCCCTAATCAGAGTAACAAACTTTTGCAAGATCAATTCATTCTCTTCAAGCGATGTCATCTTGTAAAAACGATTCTACCTACTATAAAGTTCTGTGTATGTCCTCCTTGGACCATTCCATCACTACCGGTGAAGAGAGAAAGCGCAAACTATGATCCAACCCTAACAACCATATCACGTGATCTCCATAATCACATATCAGGTCTAGAACTTCGGTGACTACCCACGTGACCAACCTTTTCTTCACACGCGCCTCTTTTTGGTTCCTGTACCTGTTCCTGAGAATACTTGTGTTCCTGATGTTGTTTTCAATTCCTCTCTTCATCTGTTCATTCCTCCCACTCACTCACGTCCCTCACATCCCTCAAACCCACACTCATTCATATATACGTACTCACACTCGTTCACCGTAGTAAACCCTCATTATCATCATGATCGCTCTCACCTTTGCTGCCGCTCTTCTCGCCGGCTCTCAGCTCGCCAGCGCCACCGCTGTTCCCACTTACCCCGATTCAAACACCGTTGTGAAGATCGGAGACGAACTTACCACTCTTTGGACGGCTGACACCTCTGGCGAATGGACCGACATGACTATCCAGGTAGGTGTTGTGTTTATTCTCACTTGTTGTATCTTCTCAAATTTCTGCTAACATCTTTCTTTGTACATATTCTTTCTTCAGCTCATGAGTGTGTAGCCTTTTCTCCTTCTCTTCTCCGATCTTTGCAGTTTTTTTGGTGACTGACCGTTCCTCCTTTCTCTAGCTGGATCCAATTTGGCCGTAAGTTATCACTCCTTACGCTCAAAGGTTAATGCTTAAAAGCCTGACAAGACGATTGTGTTGCTTCTCTTTAACTGCTCTGTGATATCCCACTCTAGATGGTCGCCCTCACCAGTTCGTTCATCTCCTCGTTGTCTAACCCAAACCAACCACTATATTTGTCTCACCTACTAATATTCTATCTATTTTCTTTTCACTCTAGCCGTCGGAACAAACATTGATGCTACCTCATCCACCAACTACACCTTCACTATCCCTGATGTGACTCCTACTTCAGCCATCTACTTCCTCCAGTGAGCTCACACTCGTCTATTGATCGTCTGTCATCTCGTCAATGGTCGTGTCTGATCAAAACAAACAAACAACCACCGTTTGCTCACCCTAGATATACCGCCACGGACATGAACTCGAATGATACTCAATGGACCACCCGCTGGACAGTATGTCTTCTTTTCTTCCACAGACACCGTCAACTCTCCTTCAAATTTCATGCAACGCTAACCTCTTACTTCTCATTATTCCCCATTCACCCTTCAGATTGCTGGCACCGATGGCTCTACCACTGATCCCGAGTACTCGACTCAGCCCGCAGGCGACGCCATCCCTTGGGGTAAGTTTTTTAATGCTCCAAAGCTATCCATCGGATGTTACAAGCTAATCTGTATCACAATTCGTCATAAACAACTGTAGGAATTGGAGCCCTTGTCAACGGCACCACCTCATCCACTTCTAACTCGACCACCTCCGCTTCCTCCTCTGCCACCTCGGCCGCAAGCTCTGCTTCGGCCGCTGCCTCGACTGTTTCCAAGTCGGCTTCCTCCGCAGTCTCTACTGCCGCCTCTTCAGCCACATCTGCCACGTCCAGTGCCGTCAAGTCTGCTGCTGCTGCTGCTGCTTCCTCTTCTGCCACCACCAGTGGTGCCTCTGAGCGAGTCGCCAATGTCGGTCTTGGAGCCGTCTTCATCGGTGCCATGTTCGCTGTTGTCATGTAAAAATAGAGAGAAAGAAGCAACCCAAAACACTTAAAATCAAGATTTCCTCTGAATAGAAGGACCTGCTATCTGCATCTGCAATTCTTTTTTTCCATTTCTATAGTGATCTCGATACCCTCATTATCCACACGGCCCATCATTTATGACAGATACCACATTCTCTTTCTTCTTTTCTCTCTTCCGCGCCAAGAGCGCGTCTGAACATTCCATATACATCTATTACATTTGCCTGATGAGTCTCATGAATGACTCTCGTCCTGTTGTGTTTATTGTTATGTACATTTCCGTGCCCTTATAAGTGTGGCGAGTGGCTGGGAGAAGCGGAGCACAGCTTTTGACTTTAATCAACTATCTTTCCTATTCTAACCTTCCTCGCATCTCTCCCATCTCGCTTGTTTGAGTCTTCTAAGCTCTCACACTCTTTAGCCCTAACAATGGCGATAGACAACACATCAATATTCAGGAAACTATACTCTGAACGGGTCTCGGCCATTGAGACTGATGAGTCTGATCGTTCGTCGGCTTCCTCCTCAAAGACAGGTGCCCGTCGAGGTCAGAATCAACGTCAAGGTCGAGGAGAGAGAGTCAATGCGGATGATGGGAAGGATGAGTTTCTTGCAGAGGCCTATCGGATCGTGAGTAGATTTCATCTATGCGTTTCTCTCGAGTTTTCTATGCTTCACTTTACGAGTGTAACATGTGATGATACAGTAAAGAACCTGATCGAATGCTTCTATACGTATCAAAATCAAGCACCACCACCTTCAAGGACTCTTGACGAGTCTATCAGCCATCAAACGACAATATCTCTCCATCAACTCTTCCTCATCAAACTTGATATCATCTGGAGGACTCAAAGGGAAATCGAAAGAGAACGCATCGGGACCGACAAAGGTATTTGGAGAGACCGAGAGAGAAGAGTTTGATCTTCAGGCAAAGATCTTGTTGAAGAGATGTTTGGAAAGGGTGCTGAGTCTGGAAAAAGCTGAAGAACAGACCGGAGGTTTGTTCAGAAAAGGCAAACCGAAAGGGGCTGGTTTGTCTTTCCCCCTTCTCTTGGTATTTATCATTCTCTAAGGACGTGTTGTCAACGCTAACTCATGCTGCCTTACCGTAGATCCAAATGAGGTTCCTACTTCAACTCGACTTCTTTCTCTTATTCTCCCACCTTCGATGGTGCCCAACCCGACATCATCCAGCAACTCTTTTGAAACACTCATTGCCGCACACCATTCGTCCATATTATTTAATCTTCATGCTTCTCTTTCCAAAGCCGGCCAAACGCTTTCGGATCTCCAGGAAGAACGCGTGAGAAGGCTGACCGAGGCTGAGAGTCGGTCTCTCGGCGGTGGACTTGGTATCCTCAGGGATCAGTACAAGTCGTCTTCCACTTCAGACGTAGCTAAAACTGGAGAAAACAAGACGACGTCGACGACAAAGATGATGGCAGGGTTAGGTATCCCAGAGGCACCTGTTGTGAAGAGAGAAGGAGAGAACGAACTGACGAAAGAACAGATTCAGTTGTTCGAAAGCGAGAACGAACAGATGATGAAAACTTATGATTCTCATCTAGAAGAGGTGCGCCACTTCTTTATTTCCACCCGTTCCCTGGTTTGATCCCGCATTTGACGCCCTCGTTTTTTCTTCTCCTCTTTATCAATCCAGATTCAAAAAACTCAAGAGACATTATCCCAGATATCGACCCTCCAATCGCTCCTCTCTCAATCCCTGATGCAACAGGCCGAAACATCTGATCGTCTCCTACTCGAAGCAGGTCAAACTGTATCCGACGTTAAATCAGGTAACGAACAGCTTCGAAAAGCTCAAGAACGGAGTGGGTCGGGTAGGATCATGTTACTCACCTTCCTCATCGGTGCCAGCCTGGCTCTACTCTTCTTGGATTGGTATTCATAGCCAGAGAAGAAGCCAAGAGGTCATATTTGAATATATAATGTATACCTTAAGTCAAGCTTATAAGGAAAGCCAGATTAGATAACGGCAAAATGCAAAAGACTCAGTTTAGCTGCACGTGGCACGATGAAACATATCATCTCTGACTCGTCGTATTTCTGTTCTTTTGTCTATATGTTGCTTCGACTTTGTCTTTTTGTCTGTTCATATCTTTGTCTTTGGACTGTATAACACTCACCAAGTCGTTCATCATGACCGACGGCCAGTCGAACCGATCAAAAGCGATTTCCTGCAAATAAGGAGGTCTCAACCTCAACAGCTTACAAGATACAATGAAGTCGGGGTGATGAGGCCAAGGCTGAGGGTGAAACTGGCGCAAACTAAACTCATGATCTATGGGATCTTGGTGAGCTGTGAGTTGTGAGCTGTGGGTTGTGGACTGAGGGCACTCAAGCCCAAAAGGGCCACTTGTCGATTGCCATCGGTCGAGGTCGATCTCTAGCAGCCAAAGCAATATGGCTATAAAAACTCCACTTTCTCCACCTCCACCCACCTCGGTTTGTTTTTCCTTCATGCCTTCCTGCTGTTAAACTATTCTGATACTACAAGATCAAATCACTCAATCAGTCAACATGAAAAATGAAGAGCTACCGATCTCTTTCGATCATGCACACGACGTCAAGCCTGAAATATCTACCTCATCGGCGCCAGACAAGAAACCCTTTGTCAAACCAGATCTAGCTGGACCATCTGATTCCTCCCTATCGACAGTAAACCAGACTCTCGACAAAGAAGATAAAAAGTCTATAGAAATAAAACCGGATATTAAGAAAAAGCCGCAGAGAGATGAACAGATATCCGATTTGAACCAACGGGAGGATATCAAAGTCGAGAGCAAAGGAAAGGTGAAGGTCCAAGCCAAGGACGACGACTTTATGAGTGTGGAAGACTCAAACTACGAACAGACGTTTGATAGGTACGCTCCCGAGGGCTACACATTTGTACTTGCTGGATCACCTTACATGTCTGTATTGGTGTTTTTTCTTTCTTTTTCTTATTCCTCGATCTGAAGAAGATATTGATTCCTCTCGTGCGTTTACTTCATTTGAATGCTGAGTAGAACTCGGCACTGCAAAGAGATCACGCTTGCAGAAGGTCTCAAAGTCTGGGAGGTCCTGGTGAGTAAATCCTTACATCATTAGCAGGTTGTGCTACCTATTTGTTTAACTGCTCTTCTTACCGATCGACGGTCACTGGGCTGGGTCGGGCTGGAATTAGGAATGGCAAAGAAAGAAAGTTAGAGGGGTTGCTATAGGACCCCAACGGATCGGACTACATATCCCTACTAGAATCTATGACCATGTAACGTCCCTCTTCATTCGATCTTTTGTTCATTAACCTCAGGTGCTCATCCTGGTCTCGGTGTCGTCAGGTCCAAATGATGTCTGCAGACAGGAATGGAAAGATTATGGAACGCGCAAGTTCACTCGCCACAATGTGTTATGATTTTCTTTATATCAAGTCTACTCACTTTGCCACTATATCATTTCAATTTCGCTACAGACGGCCAGGAGTAGAGACCTTCTGCAATCCAGGGCGCGCGCGATGATTGCCGAGCTATATCCCCGTTTACCGATCGACGAACTGGAGCCAGTTCGAAATTTCGTCTACGGTGGCTTTGTAGCTAAGTCTACCGGAGGTTTCCATAAGATGTCTGTCCCGCTCTTCCTTACCGTAAACCTTTACCGTCACTGGTATCACAGCCAGGATATTCTGGATGAAGAAGCTGATAGTGGATGACGATGTCTGTACTAAATTATTAAGATCACCGGGTTTGATGTGGGACATGATTGATGCTAGAGTCAAGCACTACAGTACGTCCTCCACCAGTTCCTCTTTATGATCTTCATTAATCTCACGGTCTCTTTTTCATTCTCTCATATCTTGCACCGGACAGTCCAATCAGAGAACAATATTCTACCCAGTGAGACTCTTCAAACTCACATCCTCGCATGGCAACCCCCAGACGGACCCCTTTTAAACCCATATCCTCCCTCTGAATCTCCGCCGGTTAGCCTTCCCCCTATCATCTCCTTGCCAACCGTTTCATCTCTCGTTCACAGGCGCAGGGCATCAGCCGGGCCTAGTAGGAAACGTAAGAAGAAGAAATCAAAGGCAAGAGCGAAGAAATCTGCACCAAGACCGCTTACTAAACTCAAGAGAGAGTTTACTGCTACCCTTCCTGATCGAGAAATGAAGGCGGCCGCGGCAGCAGGAGTGTCAAAGAGGAAGCAGATGTCGTTAAAGGTAGTGAACGAAGAGACGCGATCGAAGGAAGAACAAAAACCCGACGTCCAGTTTGAACTAAAGGCCGAGCAGGACGTCAAGGTCACATCCGAGGTCGAGGTCAAAAAGGAAGCTACCAATATCAGTTTGATAACACCAACTGAAAGACTTCTGAAGAAACCTCGTCTAAATCCAGCAAAATCGAATCCGGACGAGTTTGATCAGTCAAAGGCTTCCATCGAATATAAGCTTGACGAGAAAACGACTGACATTAAACCGATTATTCCCTCCTCATCCAGTGAGAGCGGAAAAGAGAGAAGGAGGAGCAGTCGACTGTCTGGGCATCGACCAAATACTTCAATTAAATAAGACCCTGGTGTTGTTAAGGCCAGCTTGTATACAGTGAAAGCAAGTTGCTTGATTCTACCTTTCAAACAAAGTTCTCCGTCGGGCTCAACTTATCTGATTCGGACACTCTTCGCTTCACAGAGCATTGCTCATGCCTATTCATCTACATTAGATTTCCTTTCTCTATTATTTCAATTTGTATACTTGCTCGGGTTTATGCCTCTAGACTGGTCACATATTGTAC